>CANYCX012632714.1:0-32511 GCA_948193385.1 Breynia disticha f. nivosa
CCTTCAGCCCGTTTTTTGCCCCGGTCTCTTCAGGCATCATTTTTGAGTTCTCACTCGACCCATTTTCGCTAGAAGGCCCACCCTCAATAACTCTCCTTCTTTTTGGTTCAGCAACAGTGACCCCCTCCTCATTGTCTTTTTTCGAAACACACTCCTCATTGTTACTTTTCCCAGCGGCCAAATCTCCACTACCCATGCCACTATCTTTTTGGGTATTAACAACCTTCGACCCTTCCCAAGATACTTTGTCTGCCACACAGTCTCCCACATCCATGGCGTCGCATTGCTTGCCACTTTCCTCCTGCTCACCGTCCTTTCCTTTCCCCGGCGTCATTCCCAGCACCCTATCTTCCTCCACCCTTTCACCAGACTCATTTCTTAACCACTTATTTGGGGTCTGCTTGGCAAGGCCTTTCGTATCCGCTCTAAGAGAAATACTATAGTACCTAGTATTATCAGTGTATTGGCGCTGGCAGAATAATTCCCCATGACCAATAATCCCGCACAAGAAACAAAAAGTCGGGAGTTTTTCATACGTGAAGTTAATCATGAACCATTCACCTCCTACCTTGCGTACCTTCATCTTGCTTTTTAGAGGTTTCCTCACATTGATCATAGTCCTAACACGATAGAACTGACGACTTCCTCCTTCGAAATTCCTGGGATCAGAGGTTACAAAACCACCCAAGAAATTTCCCACCTCCACACACATTCTTTCCGATCGAAACCCCACAGGGAGATCATGAATCCTAACCCAGAAAGCAGTGTTGTCAATCTGCATTGTCTCCATATTCATTCCCCTCTCCATTTTCCTCCAAATCAACAAGTGGTTCTTAAACGTCCAAGGACCAGCCTCCACAACTCTAATTAAGTCTATTTCATGGAAGAACTTAAAAGAGAATCTATTATTACCAATCTTTCTAATACAGATTCCTTTTCCCGGCCGCCACAAGTTGGACAAAGTGTCACTCATAATCTCAAGAGGAATTCTGCTCTCCGTCACGAACTCACCTACCATAGTGAGGTCAGCATCCTTGGCTTCCTCCTCTACACCTTCCTCCCTCCAAAATCGACTTCAAACCCCATCTTTTTCCTCATCTGATAAAGAAAGGTTATTACATGCTTTCTCAACTTCGTGCAGAGGATTTTCCATAGGGTCAATCCAAAAGAAACTATCTTAAATCTAATGCATTCATGTAAACTTAAATGCAGCTCCTTGAAAAACTATCTCTCTCTCTCTCCCATCATCTTCCTTTTTACTCTTTTCATAATGACAAACAATTTGTGTTTTTTAATTTCTTATCCCAATGACAATACTACCGCCACCTATAGCAATCACTTACCATTCTTTATTTTTTTTTGCACTTTTTCACATTTAACCATCCACCTTTCTCTCTCTCTCTCTATAAACCTTCTGAAGCCACCACCATCTCTTCTAAAGCCGCCACCACCTCTTCATTTTAACGTTTCAGCTACATCTACTCTCTCCTTTGCTATTGTTTTCACTAAACCTAGGTAACACAACGTCTTTCACACCCGCCACATCATAGGCACAGCTCTACCTTCACCCGCCACCATCGCCTTCCCCCAAGCAACAAGAGTTGCACCCACCGATTTGTGGCGGCCGATGGGTGAACCAGTGGTCAAAAGGCCTTGTAAAACCACTAGTTCCTTGGGTGTCAGTGGGTGCACGGGCCCCCACCGGCAGCCCCTTGCCTTCGCCAATGTATTATGTTAAATGACAAAAAAATATGTTAAACAACTATTTGGCTTCAAATTACATTTGATTATTGGTTTGTTAATTAGACTAACGTAAATAGACACCTTTAAAAATGCATATTGTAAAAATATTTTTTAAAAATTAATTGTAGAAATAAACAATTTATATTCTATATAGCGGGATAGTCATATTTACCAGTTCACATTTGTAAGTCTACTTATAAATAGTTATAAAATCACATGCATTTAAATTTTTAAGTTATTTCAAATTTATAAGTTCACTTACGTATATATTTGTAAATTCACATTTGGTACGTATGTGAACTTACAAATATAACTATTTTCATAATATAAAATCTCAAATTTGTTATTTTAATTTATTGTTAATTTTTTTTAACAATTTCAAAAATATGCAATCTAAAAAATGACTATAAATGTTGCTGAGAATCAAGCTTTAATAAAAATTTTGTTACTTGTTTCAACTGCCAGACCTATGTGTCCATTAAAATCACAAAATAAAAATGAATGACAGACCTTCCAATTCCATGAAATGTTCTGCTGACATAGAAGAGATTGAAGAACATATTTACCAGAGCATGATGGCTGAAAGTAGAACTTTGTGGTATCATCCAAAGAGAAAATCGTGATCTCATTTTGACGAATATTACTTCTGTATTAACTTCAGCAATGGACAGCCAAGTATGTAAAGCAAACTTAATAGATAAGCCGTCGTTCCAGGAATGATCCATGATCTCTGCGAGTAGGGTTCCGAGCATATCTGCCTCACCGGCTTCAAAAGCTTGTGTACATTACGTCTCCAATGCAGCTACGTACTTAGAACTCGAATTCAAGATCTCTGATTAAGTAGAACAATCTCATGCCTGTTGATTTACGTGTTTGATGGTAGTGACACGACACAGTTAAGACTCAAGTAAGATGATCTCACTTGAGTGGGTACGTTGTACATAAGTATATTTTATTAGTTGATTGTGCAATATATTTTATTAATTGATTGTGCAATAATAAAAGAGCCACGGTATTGTTTTTAGAAGCTTCTAATATATCCAACTGTTAAGAGTCTTAAGACCAACTTAATTAATTCAACATGACATTCTTTATATTTTTTGTCTTTAGAAGCTTCTAATATATCCAAACAACTGTTAAGAGTATTAAGACCAACCTAATTAATTGAACGTGACAATTCTTGATAATTTTTTGTCGTTGTCATCGTCAACACTTTGATATTTATTGTTGTTGTTGTCGTCTTTGTGCATATCTGCGTCTTTAACGTCATGTTTTTTCATAGGACACATATACGAATATGGTTATGATATATCATTGTTATATGAGCATGGTTATACTCATGGTTGTGGTTATATGCGTATAACAGTACGAATATATTTATGGTTATGAGCATAATTGTATAATTATTGTTATGTTTGTAGCTGTAGGATGTTATTGTGCCTATAAGTTTATTTTTTTTTTTGCGTTTGTGGGTTATAAGTTGTAACTAAGCTTTATTTTAAGTATGGATGTGTTGTTTTTTCTTTTTTTTTTTCATGGTGAGTATGTTTTGTATTCTTACATCCCTTAAAAAAACTCTAATACTAATTTATTGAGTTTGGGTATAGAAAGAAGAAACAAACTTTATTAATGAAATTGCTCTTAGTTTTGCATTAGACAATACATGTATTTATTGTTGAAGAGAGCACCGACTCTCTCTCTCAAGAATTGTGTAGAAGCATGTGGAGACATTGTAGTAGAGAAAGTATAGAAAGTTGTAAAGATAGTTTTAGAGGGTTCCAGAGAAAAGAGTAGCTAGAATTTTCTAGTTGAGTTCACCGACTTTGTAAGTCGGTTGTGGGTTCTATAAATAGGTATTTTGTGAAGATGCAGTGTGTGCCAAAGAAGAAGAGAAAAAGGAGTGTGAGTGGGGAGCAAGAAGAATAAGTGGGCAGAGAGAGGAAGAGTGCACAGAGAGTGAGAGCAAAAAGGTGAGAAAAGCAAAGCAAGAAAAAGAGAAAGAAAGTGAGTTGTGTGTGCAGAGAAAGCGCAGCAGAGAAGAAGAAAGAGTAGCAGAAAATAAGTGGTAGTTGAAACTGAGTCAGAGTTTCCTAAACTCTCCCAAGAGACATATTTGTCTGTATCACCAACCCTTTTCTCTCACCACGACGACAATACAAAACCTTCTTTCTGCATTATTAAACCACACCATGACCAATCCAAACCCTAATAAACCTCCTGATTTCGCCGTGACCTCTTCCATTTCTCTTCCCATAAGTGTTGAAACTGAGTCAGAGTTTCCTAAACTCTCCCAAGAGACAGACAAAAAAGGAAACAAAAAGGGTAAATGGAGTATCCCTAATCCACCTACCCCTGCATCGGCCTCGCCATTGTTAGAATCTTCGGTTAAAAGAAAAATCCCATCCTTCAGAGATACCTTGTTAGGGTCCCCTGAAGCACAGATGGAGGATGTGGAATCTGAAGAGGATTGTGCTGATTGGTCAGAGGACGAGTGCGATGAAGGAGAGGGAGACCCAGAGTGCCCAGTAATTGTGTTAAGCAAAGAGGAGTACAAGCTTATGTGTAAACCTTGGAGGAAGGCACTCATTGTGAAGGTGTTTGGCAGAAACTTTGGTTTTAATGCCATTAAGAACCGCATTATCAATCTTTGGAAGCCGAAAGGTCAGGTTATTATTACTGATGTTGGCAACGGCTATTTTGTTGTTCAATTGTCAAACGATGAAGATTATGAGGTCGCTTTGTACGGGGGCCCTTGGCTGATTGCTGACCATTACATTACGGTCCAACGTTGGTTTCCTTCATTTGACCCAGAAACGAACAGAATCAGGAAAGCTGCAGTCTGGATCAGGGTTCCCAAACTCCCTATTCAGTATTTCAACAAAGTTTTCTTAGCACGAGTTGGCAATAGAATTGGTCGTACTCTTAGAGTTGATGAAACTACACTAGAGGTCTCTCGAGGTCAATTCGCCCGGGTTAGTGTTGAGATTGACCTAGATAAACCTTTGGTTTCAAAGTTCCAGTTTCGGAGAAGAGTCCGGCCTGTTGAATATGAGGGTCTTCACCTGATTTGCTTTCATTGTGGGAAGTATGGTCACACATTGAAGACTTGCTCGAAAACTAACATGGAGACAACTAATGCTACGGAGGACAAGGAAGACCAACATGAGAACACGAATGTACATGTCTTTGAGATCGAAAGACCAGAGCTCTATAATCCTTATGGATGTTGGATGCTAGCCAAGAGCAGGAGGCGCAGAAGCCAACAGACAACATCCTTCTCTGGAGTCATCCAGTCACTTACTACCATGTCTGCAACCCCTGAACAACAACCTCCCATATAGGACTCAACAGTATGCCCTTCACACGCTCCTTCTTCAACCCAGGGCACCCAGTCAAACCCTGGCTCACGTTACTCAGTGATAGCTAACCTTGCGGAAACCTTTGATACAGAGAAGTCTACTATTGTCAAGTCTGCAGAGGGAAGAGCATCTTCGGCCATTGCACCATCTTTGACTATCTTAAATGCTACCAAGTCTACTCCATCAACCCAGCTAAATCCTGTACTTAGGGAGAAGGAAAATCAGCCCCCTAATGAACCCAAACGAAAACCCACTTCAGAAAGACAAGCGAAGAAATCTCATCTGCCAAAAGAGAAGCTTTTTTCCTCCCCACGGGTAAGTGTTGGAATGTTGCCTGCCCTATTGAAGACCCCTGTAAGTGCACCTACTCCTTCACCTGCCCCCCAGAACTCAGAAGTTCCCCTGCGCATCTCTTCACCCATGGTCACTACCCATTACCAACAACATCAGACCGCTAGTCCTGAACAAAACATAATCATTGTACAGTCAACCAATTCTGCTCCTGCCGGCTCATTCCGAGTCTCTAAGGATTCAGAGGACACTAGGGGTTATGCTTCTGCCAATCCATTGCTTACCCTTACCAATCAGGAATGTACCATAAGCTGTCTTCCAGGCGCCACAAGATCCCAGGACACCCCTATTGGTTCAGGATCAGGAGTACCCACTCCTCCAAGTTAATTGTTCCTTCCCTCTCTTTATATATAAATAAATGTTTCTTGTGTGGAACTGCAGGGGTTGTTCTATCTCTAGATTTAGAGTTATTTGTAAGGATTTGATTAAGATGCATAAACCTGTTCTGTTGGTATTGATTGAACCATGGATTAGTGGACAAGCTGCAGATTTGAAGATAAAGGAACTTGGCTTCATCTTTAGTCATAGAGAAGAAGCAGTGAGTTTCTCTGGAGGGATTTGGTTACTTTGGTCTGAACCTAACCTGAAGGTGAAAGTAATAACACAAACCCGACAGCTTATTCATTCATTAATTTCTTGGGGGGACATGTCCTGTTATTTTACAGTAATATATGGAAGTCCAGTCCCTTCGCAAAGAACGGATCTTTGGAGTTCTATTAGGCAGATTCATTCCACCATTGATAAAGGTTGGCTGCTGGCAGGGGACTTTAACTCTATGGTAAGACAATCAGATAAGAAAGGGGGAGCATTATTATCTCATGCTGCGACTAGAGACTTCAATAACTGCCTCCGGGATTGTTCTCTGCTGGAGCTGGAAGTGCGGGGTCCTTATTATACATGGGAACGGGCAGGTGTATTGGAACGACTTGATTGGTTTTTGTGCAATGACCTATGGAAAGTAATGTTTCCTTCTTCGTTTGTGGATCACCTCCCCCGTTTAAAATCCGATCACAGGCCTGTGCTACTTAGAGTTTCGAGTAATCCAGATAATAAAAGAATTAAACCCTTTAGATTTCTTTCCTCTTGGGTATTAGATGACGGATTCAGTCAAGTGGTCCAAGGTTCATGGCAAAATAACACACCTTTTCACATGGGGCTTGCTAGATTTAAGGAAGATGTTCTCCTCTGGAATAAGAACCATTTCGGAAACATCTTCTATCGAAAACAAAAACTCCTCAACAGATTAACTGGAATCCAACGAGTTTTGGAAACAAGACGTAACAGCTACTTATTGGCTATGGAGAAAACAATCCAGATTGAATTAGAACATACTAGTCTACAAGAGGAGGTTTATTGGAAACAGAAATCGCATGACAATTGGCTAGCACTTGGGGACAGAAACACGTCCTACTTTCATAAGACTGCAGTTGTCCAGCAAAATCGCAGAATGGTCCTTTCCCTATTCGATGATCATGGTAATCGGGTTACAAACCCTTCCCAACTGCGAGACCTGGCAGTGTCTTTTTTTCAGAAGCTTTATACAGAAGAAGGAGCAGATTCAACTCACCAACCATCTTTACCCTCCAATAGGATAAAGACTCAAGCAGTACTCAATTTATTGACATGTCCAAATGCCCAAGAAATCCATTCAAAAGTAAAGTCGATGGGGGGTTTTAAAGCTGCTGGTCCGGATGGGATTTCTGCCATCTTTTATCAAAGCCGATGGGACAATATAAAAACCTCACTTGTGGAATGGATCCAGCCAATTTTTCTTCTTCATCAGGATGTGACTGAAGCCAACCCTACGCTTATATCTCTTATTCCAAAGGTCCCCCATCCAGAGCACATATCCCAGTTTAGGCCGATTGGTCTTTGCAACGTCAGTTACAAAATTCTCTCCAAAGTCCTCGTCTCGAGACTGAAGCCACTGATGCCTTCACTTATAGGAGAAGAACAATCGAGTTTCATTCTAGGAAGACAAATCATCGATAACATCATTATAGTACAAGAAGTGATTCATAGCATGAAGAACTCAGACAAGAAGGGGGGTACCATGGCCATTAAGGTCGACCTTGAGAAAGCATACGACAGGGTTAGATGGAGTTTTCTTGAGGAAACTCTTATATTAACAGGTCTTCCGGAGAGGTTTGTTCAGTTCATAATGAGGTGTGTTACATCGGTGACTATGAGAGTCTTATGGAATGGGGAGGTTTCATCAGATTTTAAGCCATCCAGAGGCCTCAGACAAGGCGATCCACTTTCTCTGTACCTCTTTGCCCTTTATATGGAACGTCTTGCTCTTTGTATTAAGGAAGACGTCTCTGCCAAAAAATGGAAGCCTATATCGGTTACTAAATCTGGGCCTCATATCTCTCACCTTTTCTTCGCGGATGACCTTATTCTCTTCGGGGAGAGTTCTACCAGTCAAATGATTGCAATTCAGGAGTGCCTTCAGAAATTTTGTACTATGTCTGGAGCAAAAGTTAGTGCACAGAAGACTAAACTCTTCTTATCCAAGAAAACTCCATCGACTGTGGGTCAACAACTTGGGACTATAAGCGGGTTTGAGAGGGTGCCTAGTCTCGGTAAATACTTGGGAATCAAACTCTTCAATGGCAAATTGCGGAAGGCTGATTTTTCCTTTCTAGTGGATAGAGCACGCCAAAAACTTAATGGCTGGAAAAGCAAAGCCCTAAGTCTTGTAGGTCGGTTGACTCTTATCCAATCTACCCTATCAACTCTCCCGTATTATATTATGCAAACTGTCCAACTTCCACAAGGGATTTGTAGTGAACTTGATAGCATCACAAGACAGTTTTTGTGGGGAGGATCTGGGGACAGTAAAAAAGTTCACTTAGTCAACTGGGAGGCGGTTTGCGAGCAGAAAGGGACTGGTGGGTTGGGGTTAAAACCCTCCTCAGTTACTAATCAAGCTTTCCTCATGAAATTATGTTGGAGACTAGTCAATGATCCATTTGCCTTATGGAGTCGTGTTCTATGGAGTAAGTATTGTAAAGGAGTCCCATTGAACTTTGAGGGGACACGCAAAACTGGGCATTCTTCGATTTGGTGAAGCTTATTGGCTGTCTCTCCCTTGATTCGAGGATCCACTTCGTGGTCCATTGGTAATGGAAAGTCAATTAAGTTCTGGACTGATTCTTGGATTGATGACATAGGTCCCCTCATCAACCATACAAGTCAGTCATCTTCAGGCATCAATTTGCAGAGTACAGTATCAGAGGTTTTCCAACAGGGTCTTCACCACGTCATCCAATATCTACCTCCTGATGTGATCAACTGCATTCACGGTTATCGAGCCCCAATCCCAGAGGCCCCGGATGATATTCGAATTTGGAAACACTCTTCCACAGGTACTTTCTCCATAACATCTGCCGTTGATTTCTTGATGAATAGAGGTCCTAGTGGGACAGACTCTTCTTTGGATAGGTGGTTTGTTCTCTGGAAGTGGAAAGGTCCCAACCGAGTCCGTTCTTTCATCTGGTTGGCTCGGAAGGGAAGACTTTTAACAAATTCTCATAGGTATAGAAGGCGGATTGCTCCCTCCCCCGTATGCTCTATCTGCAATGGCCATCAAGAAACAGTTCTGCACTCGCTCCGTGATTGCTCTAAAGCGCGGAACGTTTGGTTGTCCATTATCCCTTCGACGTTTAGAGGTACTTTCTTTTCTCTAGATTTGTGTACTTGGCTGGACTCCAATTTGCAATTGGGTAATTTGAAGATTGCGAGCTTAAAATGGCCTCTATTGTTTGGAATTGTCGCGTATCAATTGTGGGAAGCTAGAAACCAGCTCATTTTTGAAAGAAAAGACGTGTTTGCAGGAATTAAACATAAGGCTTCTATCCTCAGCTATAAGTACAACATGGCTGTCCATTCCCTTGATAAGTTGAAACTACCTTCTGCTGTAGGTACCAGGGATGACGCATGTTGGGTTAAACCAATGGAAGGATGGGTAAAACTGAACATTGATGCAGCCATAAGTGTAACCAAACAACGTTGTGCAGCGGGGGGTTTGATTAGGGACTCCTGCGGCTTGTCCAAAGGATGCTTCCAAGTGGAGTTAGGGTGGTGCTCACCTCTTTTTGCTGAACTATGGGGTTTATTATATGGAATCAAATGGGCAGTGTCAAAAGGTTACAAAAATTTGATCGTTGAATCAGATTCCAAGCTAGCCATTGATATCATTACAAGCAAGACAGCTTGGAAGGGGAGAAATATGGCTCTTATTTGGGAATTACAACAACTGTTGCACTTGCATCCTGAAATCCGTTGTTACCACGTTTTTCAGGAAGCCAACTGGGCCGCTCACTGGCTAGCTCATTCGAAGTTGGATCACTCAGATTTTCGGTTTGGGGAGCTAACTGAACTTCCATATCATTTTCTCAATCTATTATGTTTTGATAGAATAGGCTCTTCTTTTCCAAGTTCTTGTGTTTCTGCTACTCATGTAAGGGAGTTTCCAGCTCCACTTTAGTTTCAGTTAGTAATGCAATTTCACCCATTAAAAAAAAATAAATAAATAAAACGGAAAGAGTAAACTTTTTCAACTTTGAATTCTATTTTTCTTGGTTTTATATTTTGTTCTTGTTTTATTGATTTTGCTTTGCCTTGAACCTAGAGGTGCAAAACTCCATGTCCAGTTCCGGTTCCAAGTTGAATGTTCGCGGTGAATGTGTTTGATTTCATCTAGATGTTTTTTAGTTTTATTTCAAGCATGATTTTGATTATTTCATGAGTCTCCAAATAATAAGAGCTATTTGCTCAAAATATGCACAAAATAATTCACAATAAAAATATTTTTGGAATACCTCCTAATAATATATAGTTATCTAATATAAGAATTTCATTTGCGGTAATTATGTTCATTGCCAGTTATTATGTCAATTGTCTGATGCTCTGTCAAAACAACACAACTGTGAGTACACAATTATAATACAACACAATAGACATTCAATTTTTTTACAATATTTATTTTATAAATAATAATATGATAAAAAAAAACATAAGACTCAAATTATCACCACTAAAACAGCTCTTCATCCTATGCATTATTTTTAAGAGCTCACTATATTAGTTATCATCTTAACACATGTATAATGCACAGATACAAATTATTTTTATGAACATAAACAAATAATAAAAAAAAACAAAAGGCAATTCCCAAAATATAGACCTCGACTTGTATGTATAATATATATATATATATATATATATATGTATATATATATGTCCATATTTAACAAACATATAAGAAACGGAGCTCAAAATATTCAATTTCAGAGAAAAATTCCAAATAGAAAAGAAGGCAGCTCAAAAGATTAACAAATTTGACTCTGTAAACTGCTCATCAGCTTCAGCAACACTACTTCCTTGAAACAGGAAAGATCACACCACTTTCTTATTACTCAAATAATGATGAGATGAGATTACAGGGAAAAAAAAAGAACCTCTAAAATGTACGTTCACGCCTCAACAAAGGCTGGTGGGTTGTGTGTAAAAGCATAAGCGGATGTTTGTCTGTCGACCATACTAATGTTATTGAAGCTCTGAAGTAATAAATAGCCCTCAAAAATAGACAAGACATCTTAGTAGCGATTCATGTAGGTCCTGCGTCTGAACCAGTTGTAGTCCGGCAAACCTTGGATTGGACCCATCGCAGCAATCGCAACATCCTGATATACAAATCACCCTTTCAATACACACGATCAAATTTGACTTCAATCGAAGCCGCCACCATTCATTCATTGCTACATTTTGTCCATACCTTATCATGAATGAAGCGATTTGCCACGCGCTTCACTGTGCTAGCATCAACCGCATCTATACGAGCAAACAATTCAGCAAATGGGATTCTTCGGCCATATGTCAGCAGCTGGATTCGTCACCAGATTCAGAAAAAAGTCAATAAAACATTGATATGGAACCGCAAATATAATAAATCAACAAATGGAATTCTTTGACTATACATGCTCTCAAGTAACATTTGGCAAAACTACAAGATCACCTTTAATCAAATAGTTTAAGCATTGATCTGTGCTGAAAAGTGTACTCGGGCATAGCAAAACTCACAATTAACATAAATGATGATGCTGACATTCTAGTATACAAAATGGTTTGAAAAATCATCGATGAATCAAATCCAGTTTGTTAATGCTATCGGAGTTAGGCTTGCTCAACATGTAAGTCCATTATGGAACTACAGCTTCATATTTTTGTTTAAAAAAAACAGTCACCGTAAGCACCAAATGTCTATTTATCATAACACTAAGAAAGTGGATTGAGTTGTAAAGTCCAATCATACCTGGCGGCCAATATCTTCAGCTATAGGAGTTGTTCCATCCAGATGAAGTAGCAAGGATGATTTCAGCTGCGGTAACATTGAGCACAAGTTAGCCATGTAATGTAAAATGACAACCATTATAACATAACAAGAGAAACAATTATCATAAACGATGGACATGGTACATAACAGCAGTCACTTTCCAAATAAAAGAAATCCAGGAAAATGGTTCAAACTACATGCTTTCATGCTTAGATGCAAGTTTAATGTTTTACCAAAAGTCGAATTCACTCAATTAAAAAACAATCAAAACTATTAAAAAAACAGGGCCAAGCAGATATCAAATCATTAGATATTATACGGTGCAGCATTCAACGTATTGCATAATATTTTTACCACATAAAATAATGATGCATTTTCTAGTTCCCAAGACAATCACAACCAAATCTATCTGAAAAAAGTCCTGGCTAAGTATTGGACACTAAAATCAACACAGAATTTTAAAACCATAAACCACAACGAGTTAAAGATATGCGTTATTTTCCTAGAATCTCAAACTAGATTTTTTTTTTACTTTATTTTAAGTTTTGAAATGGGAAACTGCATAAAGCAACACCTATTGGACAACATAGGAACACTGATGGCTACCTGATTACGTGCACGAGTAACATCAACATCTGAAACTCGATAGCATAGCTTAGATAGCTCATGCATAATTCCCCAGGCCAAATCATCCAAGCCATCAGGCTGAAAATAAAAAAATCAGATAACATTACATTTCAAAAGTAGTAGCAGCTTTATATTGTGAAATCCAGTGAAAAATAAACAATAAATCAATAAAAATGCAGCATATACATAAACACATGCATTATGACCCATTACCAAATTTATAATGCAAGCTATATGACTATTATCAACATTTCCAAGATTCAACTTAACAATACGGCGCAGAAATTTCAGAATTTTGCTCCAATATTAAACCACTGTACATTGCATAGACATCCACCAAAAAACATTCATCTATTCTGCGAAATTCATGATTCAATCATTCCCACAGGCCAACACATGAACAGTAAGTCAAGATGACATTCCATAAGGCAGAGACATAGTAAATAAAGTACCCCATTCAGCTTCTGACAGAAGAATGCCAAACATAAATATCCCTTTTCATCCTCCTAGTAATAATGCATAATCTCAAATCTTTGAATCCGGTTACCAACACGTTATCATTTTTTTTTACTACCCTTTTGCATTATCCAAAACAAAAGATTGGAAGCATAAATACTGTTAAACATACTAGTTTCAAGTTGAATAAAATAGAACAATCTCACCTTTGCAACAGCATAAACACCAAACAAGCCCGTGTCTTTGTAATTTGTATTGAAAGCCATAAAGTTTTCGGCAATTTCATTAATGGCAACCCTTTGAGCTAGCTCAGAACTGTTAAAGGACCAAAGTTAATTTCTGCAAGTGCTAACAAGACAACAGAAAAGTAAGCAGATATGAGTATTTGAAACATCACCCCATGTGTTTTCCACCTCCAGAACTTTTGCTCCATGAGCCCAACATAGCCTGCATTACCATCAGAGCAATGGAATCTGGATCTGTCCAAGATGTTCCTTCAAATGCTACCGCAAATTGTGCCAAAGGATTGTCATCATTGATAATTCTAACCTAAAAATTGCCACGAAAATAATTAAAACAACGGTTAAGACACAGGAGAATAACCACATTGGATAAACAATTACTGAAATACATATTCTCACCTCAGAACCAGTGAAAAATGTAGGCTCTTTTGCAATCAACTGAGAAGCAGTGGTAGAGTCATCTGATAACTTATTAAATAATTTCTTAACTTCCTCAACAATGTCCTCATGCTTAATAGCTCCACTGGCAACAACTACCTGAATTGAAGGGTGAACATAAACAACTTCAGAAAGGACAAGAGGACGATTAAATTACAAAAAAAACCTTGTCATTCATTTTGTACCGTTCTAGGTGCAGTGTAGTGAGTCTTTATATAGTTCTGAAGATCATTTTTAGTGATTGATGCAACATTTTTTGCTGATCCGAGAATAGTTCTGCCAAGAGGAGTGTACTGGAAAGCGGTTGCATGCAAGTGATCAAAAATAACTTCCTCATTTTGGCCTTCAACCTACAAATCACCACAATGTTCAGAGATGACCTTCAGCGGTAAGAAGCAATTAGATTAAGGGCACAATCTCAATCAATTAAAGAATCATCTTGAATATAAGGCCACCCAGATAGAATAGGCCAATCATTCAGAATGACTCAAGTATGTCATACCCAAAAACACCAATTAAGCAATAGTCTAATTTTACAATCATTGGATAGCAGTTAATAAACCAAATCAACTTAAATGTGCAGATACTTTTTCAGGCATAAATCCCAGTATCAAATATAAACGACTAATAGCACTAATCTAAAATTAAACTCACCCACTTCAAAACTCAAAAAAAAAAAAAAAGAGCAATAATTTTACCTCAAGTTTTTTAAAAGCATGAATATTTCCAAATCAAATAAACAAACCCACAAAATCCCACAATGAACCAACAAAATCACTAATCCATAAACTGAAATGCACACACTGCAACTTTCACTAAATTACTAAATTAGAGCTACAAACAATAATTTCGCTCAATTTATCCAAAAGCACAAATCTTTACTATTAAAGTCAACAAACGAACCAAAACTCATCTAATCAACCAACAAAATAGTTACTACCCTCCACAATCTTTCTCGAGTTATATTTAAAACCATTAATTTCAATAAATTTTATCCCAAAATCAAAATCACAAATTTTTGCAATTCAAATCGAAAAACAAACCAAAATCCAAATTCAATAACATCAGAAACTTAAAAAATTGCACAAAATTAGAGGCAACAATCAATCATACCAAATTTATTTGAAGGAAAGGGAAATGATTAGAAATGAAAAGAAGAAAAAAGGCAAGAGCAGTAGTAACCTCTTCCATCTCCCTCAAAATAACATTCCTTTCGTGATTAATCCTATTCTCCTGAAATGTGGAATTCTGCAAAATATCAGCCAAAACATCCAAGACCTGCTTCACATCCTTATCCAAAACTTTGGCATAATAAGTGGTCTGCTCCCTACTTGTATAAGCATTCAAATGCGCCCCCATATTCTCTATCTCCTCCTCCAAATCCCGCGTTCCACGCCTCTGAGTCCCCTTAAATATCATATGCTCCAAGAAATGCGCCGTCCCATTCGTCTCATCCGACTCAAACCGAGACCCTGCGTCAATCCAAACCCCAACGGTCGCAGTTTTCGCAGCCAGATTGGATTCGGTAGCAATTCGGAGGCCATTAGGAAGAGTAGTGATCTTGGTTTCAGGTGCGGAGAGGATGTGCGTGTGAGAGCGGAGAACAGGGTGAGGAGAGCCGAATTTGAGAAATCTGGGGTCAGGATTTTCGAGTTTTTCAAGCTTAACCTTGACGGATTCGGCGAGGTGGTCGTAGAGCATCATGGGTTTGGCGGCATGGGAGTCGGTAAGGGATGGAGAGGAGGTGGCGAGAGAAGATTGAGATCGGGTGGAGAGAATACGGGGCGTGTGGGACCGCCGGGCAAGGGAGAAAAGGTGTTTGAAAGTCATTTTGGAGGTGAGATGGGATCGCAGCGGTTGTGGTGTTTTAGGGTTTGGTTTGACGGGAGTGGGGATGTAGTGATGCGGAGAGTGAGTTGAGTTTTTTGGGATTTCTCTTTTTTCTTTTTGATTCTTTCAGTTTTAGATGCAGAGAATCATCAACGATGTCGTTTGGTGCTTTTCTTTGGCCTTTTTTCATAAGAGTAATTTTATGATTTTTTTTTATCAAATAATTTCGTACTTCATTTAATTATAAAGACCTCCGGTTAATAAATTCATATATCATTACCATGGGACATGTACGGGAATTTGGCTATAGTAATGAAAATTAAAAAAAATTATTTTTAAAAGCAGAGTGTTTCAAAAAGTATTTTTAAGATGGGTGAAAAATAATTGAACCGTAAATCATATTTGCGGAGATATCTTTGTTTTTAACATCCATAGAGATCCAAAACTTAAAATTGCGGACACTTTGTTTAAAGTTTTTTGTATTGATTTGACATGTCCACAAAATATGTTCAACTAATGTTATTTGTTGACTACTTAGGCGTTGTTTGGTATGAGAGAAGTTTGATAGGGGAACTTAGTTATAGAAGAAGTTAGTTCCTTAGTTATGTTTGGTATCCATTAACTAAGGAAATCAATTTTACTATTGAGAAGTAAGTTCCCTTATATGGAGAAGAATTCTTAGGGGAATGGTGGAATTTTTCTTCCCAAGTTAGAAATGTCATTTTTGCCTCTTTCTATAAACATTATCTCATTTAATTTAAACATTTAATTACATTATATTTCTCTTATAAATATGATTTTATAATATTTTTTTTAATTTTATATTTTAATTTTAAATTATAATAATTATTTTAATGTTTACAATTTATTTTAAAAAATATTAATTTACTAATTTAGTATCACAAATAAAAAAGATTTTTTTTAAAAAAATTAATAACTTTTATTAAATAATATATTAATTTTTATAAAAAAAATATGGATAAATTTTACAATATCAAATTTTTTATATATTTTTTAAAATTATTTAAATTAAATAATTATAATCTTATTATTTTATCAAGGGTATTATAGGCATATAAAAGAAATTATTATATACTTCCCAGGAAGTATATTTCCATACCAAAGACTTAAAAATCATACTTCCTCAATAACTTACTTCCTTATTAACTTACTTTCTAGGAAATTACTTAACGATACCAAACAATGCCTAAGATGCGACCAGTGAGATCATCTACAAGCAACAGGCTTCCTTCTTCTCTCCTCTCCCTCTCATCTTCATTTCTCAACACTCCCCGTGGCCGAGAGTTTCCTCACAAGCAGGCCTAAGCATCGGTCCATACAGACGGTGCGTTTTGACGACTCCAAAACAGAGCAGTGAAGGGAAAAAAAAGAAAGAAAGTGGAAGTGTGTTGTTGAGAGGAGAGGACATGTCGTTGGGTTCAACGAGATGGGCATCCGTACGAATCATAATAGGCACAATTGGTGGTGGAATTTTGGGTTTCTACGTTATGCATCGTATGGAACTTAGCCACAAGGTTTTTCTTATTCAATAATACAACTCAAAGTGTCCAACTTTTCTTCAAAAATTTATTTTTACTCCACTTTTTCTTAAAAAGTTTCATTTTTTTTGCAGGAGAAAATGAAAGAAAGGTTGAAGCAGTACGAGAATGAATTGAAACGGAGAGAACAATTGAAGGAGCAGCTTCAAGAGCCCAGTTCTTAGTTTCTTTAACAATGTCTTCTTTTTGTTGTAATTTATTTTTTTCTCAAAGAAAACATTTGCATAGTGTTTAGGTACTTTTTGTGGTAGTGACGTTTTGAATTATGATGTTTGAATTTTTTCTTAAATGATTCATGACTGAAAATTGGAAAACATGTTACAAGATTTTTCAGGGAATTGGTATGTTTTATGTTATATGCATGTACCGTATGGAACATAAAATCAATGGCAAGGTTAATAGAGTTTCAAGTAATTGTTAAACTAGAGTGTGTTTTTTGGAAAGTTTATTTGTTACTGAATTCTTGGTTCTACTCTACATATTGGGTTTCTTGTTCTAGCTAATAGAGTTTCTTGTGATTATTGAACTCTGATATGTTACTTAGGAGCTGATGTTTTATCTAGTATGTCAGAAATTGTGCAAGACTAGGCTACTACTATGAGATCATAATGCGTTCAGGCTCTAGAATTTTGGTGTTATATGACATCGTTTCATAGTTTGGTTCAGAGATTTTACATTTATTTCTTCATGTTCTTTTTGATAAGGGGAAGGGAAAGGTTTATAATGTTATGCGGGCCAGGTTTCTTACCATCAATTCATTTGTTCTGTTTTAAGAGTTAGGAAATTATGCTGCTCTCTAAGTATGACTGCATGATTGAGTTATACAAATTATACAAAGAAGTGGAAGAATTTGTTGTATTCAATGCTCTGATTTGAGAAGCATTACGTTTTCATAAGCCAGAGATAAGGACAAAGCTTCAAATTTATGTTGATTGTTGATTCATGGTTGGATCTGTTGAATCCATTTGGAAGCTTTCAATGGAGGAAAAGTATGGCTGTTACGAAGTTCCAAGGGCTTATGCTGAAGGATGTTCCGCTTGCACAGTCCCATGTTATTGCAATTTTCTTTTTCATTTGGGGTTAAATATAACTTGCTCTCAATCACAGTCAAACTTGCGAAAAATATTTGGATATTTACGTATATGTTTCGTGTTAGTTGTCGTTCCCCAAGCTGGTAGTGTTAATATATTAATTCTCCACTATTTTGGTCACTTGTTTTTGAACTGCTAATCTTGCAATGACCATAAAAAGCTGTTTTCCAGCTTCATCACGCAATAGTTTTCTTTTTTAATCAATTGCAGAGATACTATGCCATTATCAGAAGGTTTGGAAGGGCATTACATCTAATGTTCCACTTCCACCTTCAACGAACAGATTTGAACTCGAAACATCGATAGGAAGAGACCAATAAATTAAGAAATTAGCTTAAATGTTGCAGAATTTCGAGGAAGTTGCATGGTCGGGCAAAATGTGGAGTGCATGCGAGTTTACACATTGCCAGATTTCCACTGAAATTGCCACTACCTGTCTTGGTGTTGTTACTTATCTCCACTTTCCTCTGTTTTCACGTCGCATCCATTACAGAAATTTTATTATTCTTCCATTTTCTTCCATAACGTCATTATTTTATGTATCTCTCTCAGAGAAGCCAAACAAAACAAAATAAAAGAATCGTCGAATTCTGTTAATAGTATTACCTTTCACGACAATAAGTTGGAGCTCTACAACAATAAAACTCAAAGAAGATCGTTAGTACAAGTTGGAATGAAAAGGAGGAGCAAAACCCATCGTTCTCAGAAGAATTGCCATCAGGTTTTCTTTATATTATGTGAGGTCCAATTTTTAACTCATACTAGGCACTCTTAAAGTGCAATGTTGGTTTTTTTTTTTTCACTAAGCAGGTGAAAATGTTGATGGTTTAAACTTTCTATACAAGCTTGAAAACTTAGTTAAAGAACGCTAAATTTGACTGTTGCTCTATCATATTATGTTGTCAAGTTGTTCTGTTTTTCCTGGTCTGGGGTGCTTCTTGTAGCTTGCTGTTTACAATTTTGCCTGAAAGTGGGATTTCATGATTGTATTATGGGATTTTAGCATCATCGTAGGTTAGCTTCAGACGAAGTTTGTTTCCTGCTGTTGATTTGTAATCTTGTATAACTATTTCATCAAGTTCTCGTATGCCTTGCAGTGCCGGAAAAGAACTGTTGATTCTGTGGCAACATGCAAGAAAACAACTGATGACTTTCACTGCCTCTTCCTCTACTGCCAAAAGTGCCTCTTCAACAGGTATTTTTGTCGAGTCTTGCTGTAAATTCCTGTGCTTCTTAACTTTTTGGTCTATATTTACCCATTTTGATTCTCTTTGTTTGTTGTCAGGTATGGAGAGAATGCTGAGGAGAAAGCAACCTTGAGTGACTGGATTTGTCCAAGATGCAGAGGAATTTGCAATTGCAGTTCCTGCATGTATGTGTTTAACTTTATTTATCTGTTCTTTTTTAATTGATGAATGATTCATCTCCAATATTTCTTCATTTAGCGTTTGCTTTTTCGTTTTGTTTTACTTGTGTTTTACTTGAATTATGTAGGAGAAAGAGAGGTAACCAGCCCACAGGTGTTCTTGTACATGAAGCAAAGGCAAATGGGTTTTCATCTGTTGCAGAAATGCTTGACCTTAAGAAGGGAAAAACGTCCTCTTCTGAGAATATGAGCTGGGACAGCACAGAAGCACCTTCGAAGAAGAGAAAAGCATCGGAAAAGGTTCAATTTTGCTGGAAAATCTCGTTCGTTACATTTCTGTAACATTTATCAGAATGAATGGTAATTAATTTCGCTTATGCATGAAAAGCAGTGTAGTTCCGAGGTAGGAAAGAATTTGGAAGTTGAAGGTGTTGAAACTAGAAGTAGTAAGTTGAAAAGACTGAGAAACAAGAATGGAGGTGACAGTTCTTGCGGAAGAAAAGCCGCTACTTCCAGTGCGCGTTCGACTAATCCACAGAAACGTCAACTTTCTAAAGATGGTGGACAACAAGTGCGAGTTAGGAAAAATGCCGATTTTACGATGCAAGATAAAGAATCTAAAGCTCCAAAACATGCAATTAAAAATGCATCTGCAAGAAGCAAAGGAATCGGTTCCACTGTTCAGAAGAGTAGCAATAAGAACAGCACAAGGATTGGCAAGAGGCAGCAGCTAAGCAGGAGGAAATCCGAAGCACCAGTTACCAAGAAGGCTTCTCGAGAGTCTACTAACATCAAGGGCAGGCAAACTAGAACACCAGACAAGGGCTCTGCCGAGACACAGCAGGCTAAAAAGCAATGTACTCAAGGTGCCAAAAGGAAAAAACCTGTTCCTAGACCTCCACTTCCACTAGGCATTGAAATAAGGAGCATAGATGCCATTGATATTCCTGCAGAAGATATTGGAAACGCCCTGCAATTTCTGGAGTTTTGTGAAGCTTTTGGAGAGGTAAAAATACATTTATGCACCAATCTGGAGCACTTCATCTTTATTGTAATAATCTTTGTTTGTTCTATATTCAGGTCCTCAATTTGAAGAAAGGACAACCTGGACAGTTACTCAGAGAGTTAGCTTGTGAACGAAATAAACGTCAAGTACACTACTACTCACTTTCCCAGCTTCACATCCAGTTACTCTCTCTCATATGGAAAAACCGTGGCAAAGAGTATGCCTGTTTATTTAGGTGTTCTATACTTTCACTTCTTGTATGGAACTGAATCATTGATTGACCGTCTAACATTTATTTCTTAGCTCAGATATCATTTATTAAACCGAAGTTTAGTTGGAAACTCTTGGTTTCAAGCTCTTGTTAAATACATTTCTGGATCGCAACATTACTTGAAGCATCTGCAGTTGGACACCATTGATGTCAGTGGTAGTGGATATGAGAAATTAGATTGCTCTGCAAAGCTTAGAATCATTAACTTTCTCTGCGACGAAGCTCTTGGCACGGTGTAGGGGATAACGTGATTCTACAGTAATTAATACTTTTTCCTCGACGATTTGCACATGCAAGTTGTTTGATTTTCTTCTCTTCATTTCCCTTCAGATATTTTAGGAGTTTGATTACGGCAAAGAACATAAAATTGCTTGAAAGGGAGAATAAAGCAAAAGAGAAGTTTCTTGCTGAAAGTAGAAAGGTAACCATATTCTTTCAACAACCATTTCAGATACTAATAGCTAATTGATCCCTTATCCTTTCATCATGAATGCATAGGCAAGAAACATGAAGAAGCTACACGGTGACACAGCAACAAAAGCTATCCATTTGAAAACTGATGCAGCTTGTGCTACTTCTGAAAATGGGGAAATTGCTTCAGAAATGAAGCTAGGAGTAACCCAACTAGGAGATAATCAAGCGGCGTCGGGGAAGATGCATGATGGTATGTTTTGTGACCTTTCTCCAAGTTCCCAAATGTTGAATGCTACATCTCTCATCTTTCATTGACAAGAATATATTATCTTTGAGCCAAAAGAACTAAACATGATAGCATGGTTAACGTAGTTTATTCATCATGACGTTTACATTTAAATCGTTCTGATTCTGTATTTATTGACTGAAATGTTGCAGAAATAACTAAAGAAGAATGCCAGCCAAATATCATCAGATGTGAGCCTACATTTGTTAATGGACGGCTCAGATTTTGGAAACTGAGCAGCTCCTTGAGCAAAATGGATATTTTACTTCAAGGTTAGTTGTCATAATTATCTTGCTGCTTAAGCTTTGAAGTTATAATTTGATTTTAATTCGCGAATTCGCAGAGATTGAAAAGGGTGATCCCATCGAATCTAGGGAAAGATGGTACACTTACGACATTGATGATAGGGATATGGTTGAAAAATACATAGCATCTTTCAGGTATGTGCAAACGTTTTTACTTCAGTAGTTTGGCACTTGCACTACTTTTAGCATGATGGTTTGTTATCATTTCATTTTGAAGTATATCTGATGTGATGTTAGGGATTGAAGCGAATGAAGAGGCTTTTGTAGAATGCAGTTTTTGGATTTGTATGAACAGACATTGCCATTTTTGAAGCACTACGAGAATGACACCACTAACTATCAACATACCATCCCGCAAAACTGCATCCTACAAAAACTGCATCCTCTAGCACCACTGCGGAGCCAGAGATCGAATCCAGCACTCTCGGTGTGTCGGTTGACTTACTTTACCGCTGAACCGAAGGGCAGACTTGTATTACTGCTGGTCAGATTAGCACGCTTTAAGAAAAAGCTGCTACTCGCACGAGAATGGAGTTCATGCAAATTGCAGACTTGTACATATGGCTGGTGATTATGAAATTAATTTTGTTTATATTGCATAATGTTAGTATCTAATTGATATTGGGTTCATAATCTTCTATTGCAAAACTGAGATTATTAAAAAATTAAAAGTAGTGTAATTCTCTAGTCTTGTCCGCAATTGCAGTTGTACACTTAATTAAAGTTGATATATTCTCATGTTTATTAATGAAACTGTACGCACTGTATTAATGAACTATATAGATTATGAAATTATTTAATACAAAATTAATTTATTTGTATGAAGTCTATAAATTATATTATTATAAATTATTTAATATTTTTGTTTTGTAACAGTATTAATTTAATTTACTTGTTAATAAAAACGTAAAATTTGTTGGTTCTGTCGGGGCCGTCGTTTTGGCTGATTCATCCTTGGAAATAATTGCAGCAAGGAAGAGCTTATCGCATGTGTTAATAGTGGCAGTTGCCAAAGTGTGTCGCTGTTGAACAAACGGATTCAAGCAAGGGCCGGTGAGGACCCAGCGCCAGCAGAATCCCCTTTAATAGGGGGGTTTATCAGTCCGAACAAGGCGTTGAACGATAGGGTCACCAGATCGGTGAAAAAGTGGAGGATGACGAGTCTGCGGGGAACTCAGATCGGTGAAAATGAGGGGCAAAAATCAGACAATGAGTTGTTGACAAAGTCACTTTAGTATGAGTCCATTTTTTTTTAAATGCAACCTGTGTATTTTTTTAAAAACAAAAGGGAGTACTAAAGAAAACCGTATTAAAGTCATGGTTAACTATTTACCGGAAAAAAAAAATTAATGCCTGACTGCTTCGGCTAGCCAACTTAAAGAAAATCGATAGAGCTTTCGACATTGGCGACAGGTCTTCCGATAGACATCCCTGTGTAAGTTGACACAAAAACATTCAGTTAGAATCTTGGTTTTCTAGTTACAGCAACAATTCAAATTTGGATTCAGGGAATCAGATTTACCAGGTCAATGTCAAATAAATAAATATATAAAAGTGTTCAAATGAATTCACTGCTCTACCACAGTGAATCTTAAAAGTGATAAAATGAATTCACTGCTCTACCACAGTGAATCAATCATATGATAAACAGAAATCAAATATGTTGTGATGTGAGTGATAGCACAGGCCACTCGGGTGGGTGCAAAGTGTTTTAGAGCACAGATCAAATTCCTTCATAAATCATTGCGTTCTTGCAATTCTTTCTTGTCTTCAAATTTAAAACAAGAACGTGAAGCAAGTTAATGGTATTTCCCAGACATTGCATACCTAAGCATATTCAATTCTATTAGGTGATTATGGACATTAATTTGGTGAGAAAGTACTTTGATTACGTCTTTCTCGCAGTAAATTCTACAATACAAAAGGAAAATTATTTTTCTTGGTCTCAATTCATTAACGGTGTGCTTGATATGGAGGAATTTCATGGATTTGCTTGGAATTGATTTCTAATTTCAAATTTTGTTGTTTATTTTGTATTTTTTCAAAAATTGAAATCTTGAATTTGTAAATGAAAGAATTGAAATTGTATTAAAATAATGAATTTGAAATCCAAGCTAAAGTGATAAGATTTGAAATTCCAAATCCAAAATGAAAAGTTATTTACAAAATTAACCTTCATTTTTCCTCTACATCTTTTTTTACAAAGATATTTTAGTCATAACTTACAAATAATTCTAGGATTTTAATAAACAAAACAAAATTGGTATTTAGAAATCATAGAATTACAATTGAATTGGATTTACAATTTTAACTCTTTATGGATTTCATTTACAAATCAAATCAAATCCATTTCATTTTATATGTAAGGTAAAATTAAAATCCAGATGTTGAACTAATGACAAATGTGTAATGAAAACGCAATGCCAAGCAAGATCAATTTCTACCCTTCTCTCCCAATCAAAAGAACACATCCATAGACAAACACAAACAAGTAAAGGATGCCCAGATCCCTATATCAAATATATACAAGACAACAAATGAACAGTCATCACGACATTTGACACATATCACAACTCAGTGTCCAAGCAATCAACGTTGATAGTTAACAGGTACTTAGACAATTAAATACTATTTCAAGAATTGTTGAGTATGATTAAATTGAGTAGCATAGTCAAGTTCGTCAATATTTCAAAAGATGTAAAATCAAAGATTGAAAATCTATTTCTTTCCAACCAAAAAAACGAAGTAACAACAATTCTAGTAGGTAGCAACACGGTGGTTTCATACTGAGGTCCACCTTCGAAGTCAAAACTGCAAGTGCAGTATTTAATCACAAAACAAACATGGCACATTACATGCTGATATCAAAACTTCAACAGGCATTCAAGGAGAAAGTTAAAAGCACAAATTAGAATATATGATCTCCAGAAAAGCATAGAGAATAGTACAATGTATTAGCCAAAATATAAACTTTTCTGATATGCATTTTCTCAAGCATTACCCTTCATAAATAATGGAAAAGGACTGAACATACTACCAATGAAGTTTTCAATTGAGCAAGCATCCATGTGCACAACACGTTGCCTCTCCATTTATACTTTCACACTCCGTGTTCAGAAAATCCCCTCTTCTTTGCTCAGTTTCCATCATCTGAATGTAGCAATTTACTATCTTCTTGTCCAATTCATAATAGTGTTCCATCTTTTTTAAAGGCTTCAAATCCAAGTCGATGAAATTTGCCTACGCAGTTGCGATTACATTAGATTCTGAATTTTTACCAATCTTCCAATGTCGAAATTAAAAATGCAGATTAATATCTAAACAAAAATCAAGTAAATGACCACTCACCTTGTATTCAAAACTTTGATTGGTGGACTCGAGATGGATACTACTATATGGAGACTGAAAATCCACTTCAGTTTTAGGCCGAAAACTAATCATCAAGCTACAGTCCTTGGCAGTTGCAGCTATTAAGTAATTCTTGACAATCTTCAAACTCTCAGCCATAGAAATGGAATGCAAAGTTTTATACTTCTGTGACATGCTAATGCTTGCTTCATCCATTACTTTACATATCATGCAAGGCTCAGAAATGACATTGTAATAGGCATGAATTGCCCCTTCGATGTCATGATCATCGAGCTTTTGGACTTCAAGAAGTTGATCCAATAATCTGGAACTATAAACTGCCTCAGCAAGAAGATTAACGAAACTTGCTGTATGCAAACCATTTTCTGCCTTGATGATGCCTCTCAGAGAATCTTCAAAGCGTTCCGCAATCACAGCATTAGTTTTCTTCATGCCACCACCCAAACCCCCAAAAATCAGAGAACCATTAAAGAACACCCGGAAATTGTTTTGTGGAGTGGAATAGAGATCACTGATGGCCTTGTGAATTCTTTCCTTGGAACCAGAGAATAAGTCCAGAGGATTATACTGACTTAACTCACTTATCTGAATAATACATAATTACTTGAAATCAGAGTATTCTCTATTGTGTATATTATCATTAGTTTACAAGCATATATATATACAGCTTTACTAACATCATTCTAGTGATGTCCTAGCTAATTTCTAGGGATTTGCCTAACTAATGTACAGCTGACTTTCCATCTAAAATACACCAGTGGTAACTTACCTAACAAAGCTACTTATGTTCATACTCTAATTTCCACAGATATGTTCACACATATATTCACACTAATGTAAACATTTATACTAATAAATCTGTTCACATTCTGGACTACAACCACTAGAATAAAAAAAAGGACCAAAGACAAATCATCAGACAGTTATCCATATGCCTAGTCGAAAAAGTGACAACGATATTTTACGTAAAAGACACCCAAATTTGCAAGAATATTTCTCAAAAAAAAATGAACGCTTCCTGAATAGTTCAAGAAAATATTACGACTGCATGGACTAGAAACATGAAAATATCAAGTGCAAAACAATTTAAAATCCTTATCGATTACACAATCTGACCATTCAGTGTGAAACAAACTACCATAAAAATGGCATCATGGCAATGATCAAGATCTTTTATCCCTCATTTGGTAGGAAAAGATATGAGCCAGCTGTTTACTTGTTTAACATCCCTACAATGAAAGGGCACAAATATTTATACAGGGAAAATACTTGCCTCAGCTGGGACTTTCTTTAAACATAATGACACAAATTCTTTCATAGGCCGAGAAAAATGCTCATCAAGCTGCACACAGGACACGAGGAAGAAATATTTTAAATCATGAAATAATGCATCTATCTCACATAAAAAGTAGTAGTTTCATTCTAGACCTACAAAGAAAGGATTGATCAGTTCAATAAAAAAAATACCTGAGGTGGATTCTCTCGGGGTATGATAAAAAGTACCCTCATTGGGTGGAGATCTGCAAGTGGAGGCTCCCCCTTTGCCATCTCAATCGCAGTTATTCCCAGTGACCAGATATCTGCCTGCATCAAACAAGAACTTAGTCGTCATTTTGTTTCAACAAAATCAAGGTCAATGAGACAAGATAAAGATGAAGTGTATGATTTTCAGTTGCCAATAGAGTAGCCAGAAATCAAATAATCCAAGCTTCTTCAGAACTACCTTTTCGTTGTATCCTTCTGAATTCTGAATTACCTCTGGTGCCATCCAGAATGGTGTTCCTACAAAGGTCTGTAATTGTTAACCACATTAGTGCATGATCAAATTCCAAACAAAGTCTTGACTAATACTCAAATATTAGCATAAAGCAGAATAGCATCTAAAATGAGACAATAGTGAACTCAAAGATGAATTCAGCAACATTTTTTTTGCTGGAAAAAACAAACATTTAGACAAATGGCTTCACATTAGTTGTTTTCCAAATCCCAATATACGATTGCATATTTCAAGATCCTGCCAACCAGAAATTTAACTGAGAAATCTCCACAGCAGCACAATCACTCCACAAACCAAAGGGTCTCATTTGACATCATAAAACATATCATTATTAACCCATCCATTTTCTTTTCTTATATCAAAGATGCTCAAAACAAAAAATGTGCAATACCTTTCTCCTAGATATTGTTCGTGTTAGTTGTGCGGAGACACCAAAATCAGCAACCTGTAAACCGGCCATAACAGAAAACTCCGTTACTTTAAAAAAGGCATACAAGTCTAATTTTGTATTCATGCTATATTCAAAATTATTCGCATATTTCAAATATGTGCTGGTTTAGAAAGGAAAAATACCTTAACATCACCATTCTCACTCAATAAAATGTTTGCAGCTGCAAAAATTAGCATAAGAACATTATTATTAAAAAAAAATAAGCATTAGCAGGGAATCTTCATTCAAACTTTTATAAAGAAAAAAAACCTCTAAAAGTTGCACAAGCTATGTTAGCTTGTTCGATGAGAAAATTTCCCAATATGTAAACCACAAAAAAATAATAGTAGCATCATAGAAAAATGATAAAACCTTTAATATCTCTGTGAATTTTTCCTTCAGTATGCAAATATTCGATTGCATGCAGCAAATCTAGCAGAATACAAGCAATTGACATTTCATCCAGCGGACGACCTGATTGAAGCTGCCAAAAAGATTATTCATGAGATTACTGATAAATGTTTGTCATATGGAAAAGGCTTTGCCTTAAATTATTTAGTTAAATATAGTTTTCGGCAAATACATATATTTTTGGACTACAGAGACAACATGCACAGTCCCCCGTATGACAGAAACAAAAAACAAAAACCAAAACACACTTCAGTTTCTTCTAAAACAAAGAGAGTAACCTACGAGGTCAGCAACAGAGCCACCAGCCATATACTCCATTATTATCCAAAGTTTGGTCTGATGAAGATATGAGCCATAGTATTCCGTTATATATGGAGAGCGGCATTGTTGCAAAACAGAAATTTCCTGGAAAAAAAAAATGAGTTACTAAGAATTCTTTAAAATTTCATAGTTCCTTATACAGTTGACTAAATAAAGTATAAACAAGAATCAAGAGAAAACACCTTTTGAATGTCCTCAATTTCATCCTCGCTGTAAATACAACAATCAAGAGCAATGTTATAAACATTAAAAAAAAAACTTAAAATTGATCAGTGAGACAAGTATGATATGCATGTTCTAACAATTAACAGAAAAACTATTATGGTGCAATACAAAACATTTGCATGTTACACAACTGTTAATTAATACCCTGAAATTAATAAATTGCCAAGCAGCAATGCAACTAACAATATAGCAGAGAGTTTGTACATCAACAATGCTAAGAAGAAGTGAGAATTAAAATATGTGCAGAAAAATTCTGTTCCATTTACATCATAAGATTCACACTTCTTCCCTTCCAGCCAGTTCCATTCAAATTGATAGAAGGTTTTAAGCTAAGATGAAATTGGCTTTCTTCGGAAGTTGAGGGAGTAGAAGGCACATTCTTTCAGTGAAATGAAAAATTCAAATGGAGAAGATACCTTGTCAAGAAGATGACACATACCACATGTATGATCT
The DNA here is from genome assembly GCA_948193385.1 of Breynia disticha f. nivosa. Lineage (NCBI taxonomy): Eukaryota > Viridiplantae > Streptophyta > Magnoliopsida > Malpighiales > Phyllanthaceae > Breynia > Breynia disticha. The sequence goes on from CANYCX012632714.1 coordinate 28,671, forward strand.
TTTCAGTTAGATGTGAGGAATATATCTAACTTTGTCGATTGTCATTTTCTCAATGTCATTCCAAGAAGTTTCAGAGATGTTAAGATGGATCTACTTGAAATTTTTCAGATTTATTCAACTGAAGTTATAAGGATGAAATCTACCTTGTTATTATCGTCCTTATGGAATATCAATCAACTAAGATGTGAAATCTTTCCTCACAGGCTCGGGCAATGGGCTTGTACATTACAAAAGCTAATATCTGATAGATTACCCAAGTAAAAGAGCTGGTGGTATAGGCTTCAAAAGGGCTCATGTTTGTGCTGAAGAGGCTTGCTATTCACGTTTCACATTTGAAGATGCAACATCATTCATACAAATTTCTTTTCTTTTCAGTGGTATTGTGACCATTTAAGGTAACACAGCCTAAAACCATGTTTTTAACATGATTTGGTAGATTCATATAAAAAGTAAAATTTAGCAAGCACAATAATATATGTCCAATCTAGGTTCTATTCATCCAAACAACCATGCTTGTAATGAGAAAAATAAGAGACAAGAAACAGTAATCTACTTTACATGCAAAGTAGTTATCTAGATCTTGTAACAGAAAATTCGCTTAAGTATGGATCACAAATAAAAACTTACGATTCTTCCAAATCAATAACTTTGATGGCAACTTCTTTGTTCAGCTCCTTATCAAACCTGCAGATTAATAATAAAATTAAAAATAAAAATACCATCGGCCACCACTTATTGTTCAAATTAATCCTCTCATATAAAAACGAGAATTAAGTTCCAAACCAACAATATTTTGCAGTCATTGACCAGTAAATCAAAATCAGCCTCCAAATATTTAACCACAAAATCAATGAATTCCACTAAACCGCAACATTATTGAACTAAAATTCAAACTCAATAAATCACACGAAATCCAAACAAAACATGCATGCGCAACAATCATTACCACACACAATAACAACTCAATTCACTCATTTCGCAACAACTAGTGCTTCACATCGAAATAACAACATGCAAGGACTAATTCCGAACACATAGAACTCAGCAATCAATCAATGAGAAAACGAACAAAAAAACTCACGCTTTATAAACGTCGCCAAACGATCCTCTTCCAATCAACTCCAAGGAACTAAATCTAGTCCCGGCCGCTTCCAATAACCCCGCAGCATCTCCCATTCTCCTCCAAACAACAACTTCACCTTAACCTCATAACCGCCAAATCACACACACATTCTCTCTCTCAAACACTGCACAAAAAAAACAGGAGTTCACAAAAATAACAAACAAAACTTCGTTAAATTAAGATCTAAATAACCGATATTTTACACTGAAAGCAAAAGCAATATATATTTCCCAATCTATAAGTGCTGTCACTGATTTGATGTTTGGTGAATGACAGTGAGATGTGATAAAGTGACAGCGCAACAGAACGTCACAGTAAACACCACAATTTAGTAATATTATTTTGATCGAATTGGAAATGCGATTTGGTTTCAGTTTCGTTCGATTTAAGATTACCTGTAAATGTCGGAGACAGAGATTGGATCTTCTGTAGTTATGAGTGAGAGTGGCGATGGGGATGAAGAGGCCCACACGACGTCGTTTCAGAGGCGATGTCTTGGAGAAGAGATCGATAGAAAGGGAGAGGTTGATGCTGTTTTGTTGTTTTTTTATTCTTCTAATTAAGGTTTTTCTTTTTTTGGTTTTTTATTTGATTGCAAAGGACAATTTGTTGCGAGTTCAATAAGTCCTTAATTGTTGTCTTTGGCAAAATTGTCCTTGAATTTGATAATAATTTCACAAATTAGAATATTGTAAAAATAATCTAAGAGTCAATGGTAAAGTAGAAATTAGGAGAAATCAATTGGTAAAAATAAGGCGAAAGGAAATACACCCACCGCTCTATATTAATAGACAATTTTAGACAAATCACAAAAAGTTAAGAAATTAATAGTTAAGTTAGTTTAAGTGACATTTATCTTGGTTGTTTTTATAATTACGTCATTATTTAATGAGCTATTTTAATTAAATAATAAATGTTTTAAATGAGTATATCTGTTTTGAGAAAATAAGAATAATATTATTTAATAAGAGTAAAAATTAATTTTAAATAATAAATAATATACATGAAAAAATGTCTATATATTAAGATAAGCAATATAAAAATAATGTTTTATTAAAATGAGATGTAAGAAATAATGAGCATCAAATCAAGTTTACCATACAATTATTTAGTGTTGTCGAGAAAACCAAATAATATCATCATATTGTGTTAGTTAAACAACAGGTTATTTTTGAAATTTTATTTTCTAAAATATCATCTAATGTTTCAATTCATTTAAAATAACAATTTTTTTAAGAATCATGCATGTATGGCATGTTTTTTATTTGTTAAATGGGATTTTTATATATATTATCGTAAATGATATTTTTTTTAATTGAATGAACAAGAGTGAAATAAAGGGTTGTGTTTTAAAAAATGGTGTAATTTTAGGGACAGATTTAAATCTTTTATTTTTGGTTTATTTTGTCCGAGTGAAAAATAATTATAGGTTTAACTTTTTTTTTAATGAGTCTTCATATTTTCAAGCAAATCTCTATATTTTTTGAGCATAACAGTAAAACAAGATTCGCTAAAATTTTATTCTGTTGTTTTCAAGTGTTTGTGTTCGTAATTTGTGGTGGAATGTATTTGTTGTAGTCTTTTTTTTAAGGTTTATGCATTTAGATTCATTCGTGAAAGCGTTTTCGTGATTTATTGTCAAGGACTTAATTATTGTTGGCCTACAATAGTTAGTTGTGTGTTTTTAGTTTTGTTATTATGAGATTTATTCATATTTTGGTTTGTAATATAAATTATGTTGTGTTCTTTTGTCAACTTGTGTTGTTCAGATAATTAACAATTAAAATGACAGATAAAGACTGTCGCACCCAAATTTGTAAAGTTCATTTTCGAATAAATACATAATTTTGGCAACCTTTTTTTCTTTTAAAACAACAAGCAATCGAAAAGAAAGACGTATAAATATATTTCTTTTATTCATATTTTAGCTTGAGCGAACCGTTCTCCAAGTCGTTCCACCCTACTGACTTGGCTCTGGAAGTGAAACGGCTTTGGAAACAGTTTGGCCAAACCGTTCCCAAACCTGTTTCCATCTTACTGACTTGAATCTGCAAGTGGAACAGCTTGGGAAACGGTTTGCATAGGTCGTTTCCCATCCTGTTTCGACCTGCTATGTCCAAAAACAACACAACTTAGCATATATAATCATTCACACAACATACACTCAATGCATAAGCATCTCATATCAATCAAACGACACCCAAAAACACCCTTAAACACACCAAATTTCAACCTTAAACTCACAACATTCTTTATGCATTTCGAAAACCAATCCACACGCATTTCGCAATCCGTATGTAACATCCCGGAAAAATTTTCATATTAAAATAAAGTTAAATAAATGTGAAAATATTAGTATATAAAGGTATACGAAAAGTTGACATAAGGTTGACACAAAATAAATAAAGAAAAAAATCAGAAAAATTCTGATTTTAGAAAGTACGCGCAGTGGCACAAAAGAACGCGGTTTAGGCATGACCACGCGTACTATAAGACGCGGTGTGGAGCCAAGAATGCGTAGTACATGATTGACCACGTGTACTTCACCGCCACCCCGCGTAGTGTGTTGTCTGCTTGAAAAAATATAAGTTTGTGAAGCTTCGGGAAACCAATTCTTATTTTCAGCTACTAAACATTTTCCAGAGCAAAGAGGGTCAAGAGAGAACTGAGAAAAGGAGAGAAATCATTTGAGGATTTATTTTGAAGGAGAAAGAGTGA
>CANYCX012632857.1:0-21777 GCA_948193385.1 Breynia disticha f. nivosa
ACAATAGGTCTGACCAGGTTACACTTGCAGAGGAGTATTAGGGATGTATCCCATATCGAATATTGAAGAATATTAAGTGGTTTATAATGAGAAGGATTGTGTGCCTCATAAAAGCCAATTAGTTTTGTATTAGAGTGTTCCACAGCTTGTATCGTTCATAAGCTCATACACATATGCACAGGCCTATGGACTTTAACATGGTATCAGAGTGTTGAAATCTCTTAACCGAGTCACTCCTTTTAATGAAACCCTTAATAATCAATTTGATAACTGTAATGAAACTCCTTGTTTGTAGATAGATTATAATTGGTTTAATAATAATAGGCAATGAGCCTGACCGGGTTACACTTGCGAGGGAGTATTGGGAATGTATCCTACATCGAATAAGTTGAAGAATATTAAGTGGTTTATAATGATATAGATTACAAGCCTTATACAAGCTAATTGGTTTTGCATTAAAGGGTTCAAGATATGTGCATTCATAAGCACACATATGTGTGCATGGGCCCATGAACTTTAACAGAGGTTACGCACGCGAACCGTTTAACCGTATAGAGAAAAAGTCACGCTCTGCTTTTTCTAATTAGGAAACTAGGAATTTTTAACCCTTATATAAGTGAACAAATTACCTAATGAATCTCCAGGAATATTACGTAATTACATCGTATGTCCAAATACTTAACTAATATGTATTTGATATCGATTCCACATCATTATAAAGCACTTATTATTCTTATATTTCTCTTATGTGGGATAATTCTCAACAAAATATAATGCTACGTGGACAGAGTCATTATCCACTATGCATATCTTTTGATAAAATCAATATTTTTTGTTTCTAGCTATGTTTCAAGAAGGTTTTGGTAAGCAACCTTGAATTCTTGTACAGTTCATGCGGTCTCCACTCGATCAATTTTCTTCAAACAATTAAGAATTCAAGCCAACAAATTCAACCATTGTGAGCCAACGAAGTCAACCTTATCACTAACAACAATGATAGCGATGTGATGCCAAGTAGTCATATATCTCTCTACACATGTGGGTGATACTCATCCTCCTAAAAACGTACTGCTCCCCCCACTTTTCCCCGCTTCACGTCTGCCGGCATCCACTTCGTTCCACCGCCACAGACTAGCCAAAAATATGTGTACACACCACCAACCACACTAATATTAGGGCAACGGATTATCCGTTATCCGGAAAACTTGTCAAAGAGGGTATACAACAATTTGTCAACGATAGAATTAATTAATCTAGGTTTAAAGCAAGTAAGATCAGGACAGAAGCATTAGAGTGTGGTTTTATCTAGGTTAGGCACGCGTAAGGATGTGCTTACCAGGACTTTGTGAAAACAGCTTCCGACTATATATCATATTCATCTAACTTTGACATCGACTTATCTAAATTATCTCTTCTGTATTTGTCTCGAAAACTTTATTCATGATTAGTTGAATTATTTTGAAAATGAAGAGAGATATGGACCGTGGCAGGTCACAAACTACGTTACTTAACGATTTATTTGGAAAATGATTTGGCCATTATCATCACCTTCGATTTTCGTCCTTTTTCTTGATATGTATAGTGAACGAACATGACGCTAAATCTCATCCTTATTCACTTATTGGACGTGTTAATTATCAGTTGGAGCCATCTAAATAATAAAAAAATAAATATAATAAATAAATAAATAAATAAATAAATAGGTGACTAAAGAGAGTTGTTAAATAATTGAGAAAATTCTCCTTCAAACATTAGAGAGATTAATTGATTATGGAGGTTCGAAATTTTATGGGAAATTTTAGAAGAATTTGCTATTTGGATCCCATCTTAAAATATTGTCAACAAGCCACCTTTGTTTAGCATTCTTAGTATAATATTTTTTCAAGAGGTCATTTGGTTTACATTTTTATATTTGGGAATTCTTTCAAATTTGTAGGTAAGATAACAGGAATTTGTTAGTTGTGTGATAGGTATACTTTGCAAAGCGAATTATAACTTCTACTTAAACAATTGTCACCAAAAGACTCTCTCGTTCCTTGTATATAACAATTGAGAAAAATAAAGGTGACAATTTAGCTAAAAACTAATGAAATAAAGCTTAAAGAAACATGTAGTAATATTGTTGATATATTGGCTAGGTCTCTTCTTATAACTCTTCTTATGTGATAAAAAAAAAATTAGAATTGGGATGAAGTTGAATAAATTAGTTTAAAAAATTACATAGTTTTGTGTAAACATTATAATTTAAATATTGTGATTAAACCTTACAATTAGTAATGATAGAAAAATTAATTTTTAGGCTAATTTACTTTAAACAAATTAACATATTAGACATTGTAATATATTTTTTAAATAAAAATTTGTGGTTGTTATCATATGTACTCACTTAAAATAAATTATCATGTTTGACACTGAAATCTGACTTAGGATCAATTTCATTTGAATTTATCCTAACATATCATCACATATTAAATATTTATCGACTATACCTTAATGTTGCATACGCCTTTGCATTTATAAAATTTATTTTATACACATAAATTGATAAAATATAGCCCTTTGCATATTAACATAAAATATTATGTGCTTTTCTTATTGTTAAATTACTTTTTCTAAACTTATAAATAATTCATTCGCCAAAAGACATCCTTAGCCAGATATGATCATTTTTGAGCTTATGTACGATCTCCCACATGGAGCTTTAATTGAGTATGTTCAGAGCATGTTATTGAGTTATTTACAAGCTTTAAAGTCAATTACCGCCTCATTCATACTCACTTGTTTAATCATTTGAATCGAATGTTTTATTCATCAATATATTTAATTGTAAACGAGTCAAAATTGAATAAGATTTCATATATCACAGATCGAGATCAATTCCTACATGTTTGTCCTTGTCAAAACTATAGTTGAGAGACTGAGTAAATATTTTTGGCATAAACAATTTTAAACCTTGACAAATTAGTGTCCGAATTTTAAATTGTGACACAAATTTATCATCTGTGAGATCGACTTCTGAGGAGGAAGTGTTTCCCTTGACATAATGAGTGATGTCGCATTAGCTGGCAAGTCAACTGTTAGTTAAATAAATCTTGATGAATGTAAACAGATGCAATTTTAAACTAATATGTGAATTATTCAAATTTCGAAGTTTGTAACATGCTCGTCATTTCAAAATTCATGTTTAGTTTAATTAAATAAAATCCAAGAAAATATTTTACATAACTTACTATAGTTCAAGTTTTTTTTTTCTTACAAACAGATAACCTTGATTTGGTTTTAAAATAAAAAGAAGAACAAAGTTATGGCTAACCATATCATTAGAGGTCCGGACCATGGTCGCAAATTACGTATTCCTGATAATTACGGATTCCATGTGCCCAAATTTAATCAGTTTATATGATCTGAACAATGAATTCTTATATAAATTGATGAAAATGTACGTGAAAGAGTAAATGATAAGGACGACTAACTTACAAAAACTAAGCCATTCATTCGTTCTAGAGTTACTTGCTACCACACGTTCCTTAAAAAATCGATGAATCATACATATATATATCTTCAACCCTCGTCCGTGGGTTGAGCGGATAAGCTGTCTAACCCCTTTCTTTGTGATCGCGGGTTCGATCCTCCGTAGCGGTGCTGGGGAGGCATACAGGTTCTAACCTGCCGGTTTGTCGGAACTAACCAAAAGATATCTCTCTGCCCTTGGTTTGTGTATTAGAACGACCCCTTTCCTAAAATTTTGTAATAAAAAAAAGATACATACATATCTATCCTTGGCTTCAACTTCACTATATATATGCAATGAACGCGAGAACCAACTTCACCATACTTGCATTGAAAACCAGTCTTGCTTATCAAAGTTCATTCAAGGGCAAACAAAAACCATGAAGGTAAAAATAGAGAGCGCTAGAGTTATCAAGCCAATCTACAAAGGCATATCTCCGGCAACCTCTGACTATATGCCACTGAGCGTCTTTGACAAGGTCACTTACAATACTCACATTGCTGTCATTTATGCTTATCGTCCTCCAACGCCGCCAAATGAAACCATTGAACATGGTCTTCAGAGGGCTCTATCTGAGTATAGAGAATGGGCCGGAAGATTAGGAGATAATGATGGTGATCCTGTCATTTTCCTTAACGATAATGGCTTAAAATTTGTTGAAGCATCAGTTGACAGCAAGCTTGATCAATTCATGCCCTTGAAGCCATCTCCGATGTTACTTAGCCTCCATCCGAGCCTAAAGGATGTAGAGGAGTTGGTGCAAGTTCAGCTTACAAGGTTCACTTGTGGCTCCTTAGTTGTTGGCTTCACGGCGCATCATTTAGTCGCTGATGGCCACTCCACAAGCAATTTCTTGGTTGCTTGGGGGAAAGCTTGTCGAGGGCTTGACATGAACCCTCTTCCCTTTCATGATCGCACCATATTCCAACCTCGAAAACCCCCTAGCTTTGACTTTGAGCATAGAGGAATGGAATTCAAAAGCAATAAGTTCATGAAAACCACTCCTCATCATGATCATGAGTTTAGTGATGAAATTGTTGTCCACAAAGTACATTTCACAATGGAGTTCCTCCACAAGCTTAAGGCTAGGGCTTCTAAGCCTTTGATGATGAATGAAGCGAGCAATAATAATAATAAGCCTTATAGCACATTTGAGAGCTTAGTTGCTCATCTATGGAGAACAATAACCAAGGCTCGAGGACTCGCGGGATACGAGACAACCAACGTAAGGATTTCAGTCAATGGTCGAATGCGAATGACGAACCCTCAAATTCCCAATGAGTACTTCGGGAACTTGGTGCTATGGGCATTTCCTACGGCTAGAGTGAAGGACCTCTTGCGAGAACCACTGTCATACGCTGCTAAGATAATTCATGATGCGGTTGTTAATGTTAATAACAATTACTACAAGTCATTTATAGATTTTGCAACACACAAAGCTAAGGAGGAAGGTCTCGTGCCTACTGCGGACATGAACAAGTCAGCTCTATATCCTAACTTAGAGGTTGATAGCTGGCTAAGGTTCCCCTTTTATGACCTAGATTTTGGTGGTGGGAGTCCTTATATTTTCATGCCATCCTATTTTCCAACAGAGGGAATGATGTTTCTTTTGCCGTCATTCTTAGGGGATGGAAGCATTGACGCCTTCTTACCACTTTTTGGTGACGACGTGGCTACTTTCAAAGAAATTTGTTATTCGCTGGACTGATTTCCCTTTTCTCACTTTAATTACGTATGTTCTGTGTAGTAACAGAAGACACATCGCTTTTTTATCGTACAAAAGTGTTGCGTCAAATTGGCCATAGGCAATGGTTCCCACTTAAGGCAGTGCTTTTATTTATATTTTAAAGGAAAAATTATATCTGCTATGGAATGATTCTGTAATGTGTTATTTTGGTTAATGTTCTCCTTGATTACCATCAGGCTGATCGCAGATTTTAGAAATTTTCGAAACGCATCAAAAAATCGAACTGAAAAATTGTTGATTTCGACTTTTTCGTATTGAATCGTTCCGAACCATCCTGAAAATTGTACCGTACCAATTAAAAATTGTACCGAACCATACCAACGAAGCGTGGAAAAATTATCTCATTTATTTTTTAATATATATTTTATTTAAAAAAGTAAATAAATTATTTTATATTTTTTTTTTAATTTGTGTGTAAAATTCAAAGGTTTCCCACGACGGAAGAAAATGAGTGGAGGAATGATACACGTGGAACATATCGTAATCCATTTAAGTGAAACCGACGTGGCATACTTCCAATCCATTCCATTCTTCCAACGATTCTCTCTCTCTCTCTTACACTACTACTATGCTTACTTCCACCCAAACTAACTGAATTAACCACCACCAATATGGCTTTCAGACTCCCTTCCCCCATCCCCGCCCCAACCAAACTCCTCATTCACCGTCAAACTACCCCCACTACCACCCTCTCATGGCGCCGCTCTTTATCTCCAGACCATCAGCTTCTCCTCCACACCTCCCGCCCCACTTGCACAACTACTAGGATTCCAACCAGCATATCCTGCAATGCATCAGGCGCAGTAAATCTTGCTCCGGGAACACCCATTAGGCCTACCAGTATTCTCGTTGTGGGGGCAACTGGAACTCTTGGTAGACAGGTTGTGAGAAGAGCACTCGATGAGGGGTACGATGTTAGATGCCTTGTTAGACCTCGTCCTGCTCCTGCTGATTTCCTTCGTGATTGGGGTGCCACTGTTGTTAATGTAAGTCGCTTATTCATTTCGCTTTTTTGCTCTCTTTTGTTTTCCCTTGATTGATCGAGAAGATTGCAGGAGTAGATTGTGTTTTTATCAATCAAATTTCATAAAATTTGGAAATGGATTGTAGATTGGTAAATCTAGTGAATTGGGGAACCAAATTGCATAATGGAATCATCACTCATTATATCATAATTATCAATCAAATTGTGCCGATTGTTTTAATTGTTTAGATTTTAATGGTTGATGTGCAATATTTCTTGTAGGCAGACTTGAGTAAACCAGAGACTATACCAGCAACATTGGTTGGGATTCATACTGTTATTGACTGTGCCACAGGCCGTCCTGAAGAACCAATTAAAACAGTATGCTTTGATTGTTTTCTGGTTAGGCCGAGTCTGAAGTTATGCTTTCATATTTTTAAATCTGATTATTTTGTACTGTTTAGGTAGATTGGGAAGGAAAGGTTGCGCTTATACAATGTGCTAAAGCGATGGGGATTCAAAAGTTCGTGTTTTACTCAATTCATAATTGTGACAAACATCCTGAAGTTCCATTGATGGAGATCAAGTATTGTACAGAGCAGTTCCTCAGGGATTCTGGCCTTAATCACATTATTATCCGGTTGTGTGGTTTTATGCAAGTAAATTTCATATCCGAAAGTCAAAGTTTTATGTTTTCTGCATTTGTTTGCTTATGTATTTGGCGGATAATAAGTCTAAAAATGTTGCTGCTGATGATCTTCGCAGGGTCTTATAGGGCAATATGCTGTGCCTATACTTGAAGAGCAGTCTGTTTGGGGAACAGATGCTCCCACTAGAATAGCTTACATGGATACGCAGGTATAACGTTCGTTATTCTTGGCTTAAGGTTCTCAACAATGGAAGATTCAGTTTGTTTCCAGACACTAATAGCTTATTGCATTCTCCTTTTGGGTTTAGGATATAGCTCGATTGACATTGATAGCATTGCGAAATGAGAAAATTAACGGAAAGCTTCTCACTTTTGCTGGTCCTCGAGCATGGACAACACAAGAGGTAAGCATAGATTGGATGTTACATCTTTTCCTTGATTATAGTTTCCTTCATAGAATCTGTGGTCGTGAAAACGAATCGAAAACTAACTTCTTATTTAGGCAATTCTGTTGGAAATGTATGCTAGAAGTATAAGAATATCAAGTGGTAATAATATGGTTATAGTTTATACAAGACAAATGGTGTTGTATTGGAGGGTTTCACAACCTGTATCATTCATAGATTCACACAATTATATACGAATCCATGCACTTTCACATGATATAGTCATCCAGCCAAGCGGCAATGGATCTGAACCCAGTAATGGGTGGTCGCTGCATGCTGTCAAACGATAATTAAGACGTTCTCTTACATGTTCTCTCAATTTCAGGTTATAACATTGTGCGAAAGATTAGCTGGACAAGACGCAAACGTCACAACTGTCCCGGTTACTGTGTTAAGATTTGCTCGCCAACTTACTCGTTGTTTTGAGTGGACTAACGATGTTGCTGACAGACTTGCATTTTCAGAGGTAATGAATCACTCTTACTTTTCTCTGCAGAACTTCTTCGTTTCGTGAGGTATTTAGATGGATGATAAATGGTATATACACTAGAAGATGAGGAATACTGTACTGATTTATGGATTGAATTTGCAGGTTCTATCAAGCGACACAGTTTTTTCTGTTCCGATGATGGAGACATATAATCTTCTTGGTGTTGATCAAAAAGATATAGTTTCGCTGGAAAAATATTTGCAGGATTACTTCACCAACATTTTGAAGAAATTGAAAGACCTCAAAGCACAATCAAAGCAAACAGACATTATTTTTTGAATTACAGAAAGGGTGTATGCGGAAATGTAGATGCAGTTAGGTTTTCATGTAAGCACAAGTTTAGTTTCTTTTCATGTCATCACAAGTTGAAGCACTAATAAACCTCAAGTTTGTAAGCTTATATGTCAGATTATTAACTACTTTCATCATTTTTTTTTATTTAACTTTGTATTAATTTATATAGGGCAGTTTAACAAAAAATTTTCACAAAAAAAGCAGTTGTCAAAATATGATGAAACAAAAAATAATTAGTTGTTGAGTAGCATTAAATATTATGAATTAACAAAGAGGGGTGATTTGTTGTGTTACACTACTAAAATAAGTAGAAATCAATCAAATCCATTAAAAAAATCGTATTATTACACTAAATATCATTTATCATTACAAAATAATAACCTTAATAGTTATGCAATCATAATGTAATAACTAAAATGATTATGTAAGTATTAATAATTGTTGAATGAATTTGAGAGGATTCTACAAGGTATATTCATCGCTTTCTTGAAAAATCTCAAGTTTTAGAGGAAGACCGACCTAAAAAAGTATAATTTAAAATAAATAATATTTGTTATACTTTTTAAAAAATTAATTACTTCCTGAAAAATAAATTTTTTGAAAAGTCTAATAATTTAAAACAACAAAGCCTAAGCATACTGAAGCTTTATAGAAACGAAGTATTTATAGATTGTACAAAGTTGCAAATGCAAGCCCTAATGGATCGAATCGTCCCGTATACAACTGAATTAAATGAAGCTTCTGTGAACACCAACCTGCCTACTGCACACCATGAAACTGCCGCTGGCTGTGACCAAAATAACTGTGTCCACCAGCCACCCCTATAAAACATCAGTATAGATAACAAACACTATGACGAAAGAATGGTAGTCCAAGACTGCTGAAGTATATGCTATAAAAACAATCTGCTAAAGAGCGCAAAAAGTATCGTCCATAGAGCTGATTTATAAGGCACGTCGCGTAATGAACTGCCGTCACTCCACTCCCCGGCATTCACAAATTCACTTTTGCCGGCATTTGTGGTGGTTGATACGTTTACTGACATTGAGCCTAAACAGAGACATAAACGGAGGATCAGTACAATGTCCTTGTTCAGACAGGTTTATCTGTGCAATATATTCAAACGAGTAGCACAATATAAGGTGCTCATTGATAAGATTCTAGCAGGGAAGTTAAACTTACAGTCGTAATTTGTCCAACCAATCCGTTGATTAGCAATGTCGTACACAAAAATCTTATCTTTCAAAACGATATCTGCAAAAGAAGACAACATCTTGTGTCAATGAGCACAAACTCACTGATAAATCTCAAATAGAAATCACAAACAAAAGCACAAGAAGACGATATGCAAAAGATATCATAAATAAGAAAGAATCACTCTTCCGAATCACGACAGTATTGAAACAATCGGTCGTTAAACATCAAACATGCTGGAAAGTGGCACTATGCAACATAATTTAATTCCATCATAAGCAGCATAAGAGCAAACATGAATCATCTTCATTACTTACAGAAAAATTGTTTTTCAAATTACAAACAATATGGTCTTTTCCACTTCTTATCTAGCAATGGAAGGAAGCAGGAAACTTGCTAAGTTTGGTCGTTCAAGTAGAGATATGCATAGCACTTTCTTCTTCCCCCAGAAAAAAAGAGAATAACAAAAAAAAAAACAATTAAGAACTTTTCATTTTGGTTACACAAATCACAGCAGCAATTTATTTTTAGTTCTTAATATTTGCATCCCTCTTTTAGAAAGAACAGAAATTACTTCAGTTAAGCAAACATTTCTTCTTTTTCAAAAACATCACGGGAACTCCTTGTTAATGAACATATGTTGAACTACTACTAAAGCAGATTATACAGAAAAATTACAAGCGAGTGCATCATAAATTGCATTTGCAATAACTTCATATGGTGATTACAACAGAGTAAAAGTAAAAACTTAGGCTTTTCGTGCATACCTCCCAATATTGTTATGTCTTGACCCTGGATTTTTCCAAAGCCCATGCACCACACTGCCGTGTTCCCCTAAACAGAAAACCAACAATCTATATTAAAGACAATGGTGACTCGCTGCAAAACTGGTGAATAAGAAAAAGAATCAAGTATAGAAATGCTAAAAAGTCTGTTCAAATATGTTTCCAGGTGAATCTTAAGACATAAAAAGACTAAGAACTTACAATAGAGTTTTCCTGCACAAGGTAGTCTTGGGGATTTAAAATCAAGGAGGCTCCACCGGCAAAGTTGAAGCTAACTTGAGGAAATATGTCATTGACACTGAACACAAAGCAAAACATGTTCGGAATCAGATCATCCCATAAAACAGCAGAACTGAACAGGGAAAAGACACTAAGAAGTAAATCAGGAAGGCCAACCTAGAGGTAATCAAATAACAGTGATTCCCTTTGGAAAGAACTGGACGCACAGATTGTGAGACAACATTAGTGATCTGAACAGAAAGAGACACAAGTAGTTACATGTTATTGAAGTTATATGATTACCAAACTGCTTAAAAGACCAAGGAAATTTCATTTAACCAGTTCTAAAATGCAGCGCATAAAGTTCCAAAATTGTTTTAAGAAATCATTAACTAGAAAACTCTTATGAAACTAACCGCACTGACAAAAGGATCATAAGCTGCATCTGCTAAATAAGCCAAGGTTGTTCCTGAATCAACTATGGTTCCCCGGTTGGTTGATGTTGAAAAGACCGACGAATCAATAGACAAAATTTGGCCACCAACAGAAATACTCTGCAGGTTCAAATTATAATGAGGCCTGAAATGCAGATACACTAGAAATGGTCATAAGGTTATCCAACTTAGAAAGAAAGATATTTTGGACATATATAGCAAAAATATAACACATTGCTGTTCCTGCAAGAACAACACAAATATTTATGCTCATTAAAATTATATTTCATCAGTATAATCAAATATAAAGATGTAAAGCACAACATACGTACTGTGATGGAACAAGTGGAGTATAAACAATATTTGGCTCCACAATTTCTCCAAGAACCAATATTCCACCACCCGCTTCATCTCCTTTCAAGCAATGAGAGAACACCTTTGGTGTTATTGCCTGTGAAGCCAGTTGCGAGATAACAGACATGTCCTGTTGTCCAAATCCAAAGATCCCATCAACTGCTCTGTCCGACTTAGTTAAATCCCCAGTTTGCATAGTACTACAACTGTTGTAAAATCCAGCACTCCAGTGAATCCAATTTCCAAATAAATAAACATCACAAATTGTGATTCACAATTCCAATCTAAAATTATGATTAAGTTACAATAGCTCACCCAAAGACAATAGAAGCCGAGTAATTATTCATCATAGACCCACCCAGAACCGTATCAAAATGCAACATATCTGATACATAATAGCCTGAGGTACCACTTCCATCACCATATTGGAATTGGTAACCGCACTGATTGCTCATTGTGGAACAAGTAGAATCTGAAGACTGAATTCCCAGACTACATCTTTCGTCCGAACAAGAAATCAATGAAGATGTTGATGAGCTCCCAGGATCAAAGAAATTGAGTGGAATATGTTAAAGAAGAAATGCATCGCATTGAAAGTATACATGCTAAATTTTCTCTTTCAGCTTTCAAAAACCCAGACAGGATTAATCAAAACAAAAAGCATAAAAAATTCAAGACAAATTCGAAAGGAAGCGAAGTACTTGAAGTCCACTATTTCCAGGGCAACCATTGCAGGCAGCACAACTAACCCAAAGAACATCACTTCCAGTATCAATTTGAACATAGAAATCTTTTGGAGGAGAACCCAATTGTACTTTCGCATAATAAAGCCTACCCACAAAGATTTCAAAAATAAAAATTTTTTAAGTCAGTTCTATTCTCCATAAGCATTCAAAGAATGAACACACCAAGAACTGAAGGAAAGAAATCATTCAAGACTGGCTCTTCCATCAATGTTATGGTAATCCAATCCACAAATTAAAAAAAGAAACTCAATTACAGAAATATTACTCTCATCTTCTGTCCAACCCAAATAACTTAATATACAAAAAAAAAGCAAATAAGGAGATGGTTCAATCATATTTATACTCAATTAAAGACTCCATCATCTGTTGTTGTGCTACAAAAATTTAAAACAATTCAATTGCATATATAATATATATCTTATTTAGTAACAACTAAAACAAACAACTTTGTGTAAAAAAAAAAAAAAAACAAACAACTTGAAGTCTTGAACTGTAAGGTTATCCGATGCAAAAACCAAATTTGGAAATAGTAATTTGTAAGCCATACAACCCGAAAATGGAAAGCAAGAAGTGACAAAATTACCCAACTTTGAAGGGATCAAAAGTCCCTTCAACAGGAAAATCCACAACTCCAACTGACTGTTGCAGCACTCTTCTATGCCTAACTATATCTCTCTCTCTCATCTCATTCAGCTCCATTTTTCCAATCCCTCTCTCCAAACTCAAACTCCCCGGAAACGACCCCATCACCACCACGACTGTCGGCAGTATCATCACAGCCGCCATCACAATTCTCAAAGGAACCATCACTGCCATTTCTTCGTCTCTTTCTCTCTCTCTCTTTCTCTTTATTGGGTTCTCTCACTTTCTCTATATGTGTGAAATGGAATTGCTTTTTGGTTTCTTTTAAGCTTTGAACTATGCTTTTTGTATAAACTATAAAGATGAATAAATGGATATTGTGAATATCAACGGGTGGATTTTTTGAGATGGAGAGATGAATGAAGAGAAGAGATGAAAGAAACACGAGCACCACCGACAAGAACAGATGGATTATGTTGTCGATGATTGTTGTTGTAATAACAGAAGTTTAAAAATTTAATAATGTATAGAATAGACGTTAACGTTGTTTGCTGGGTACGGAGTCTGTACCCATACGTGGCATATTTTTTTTTTGAAATCACCCATACGTCGCATAAGATATCACATTATCGTGGAAAACTCTTCTTTGTTTTTTTTGTTGACAAATCTTCTGTCCTTTTAATGTGAAACATTAGTTTGTTTTTTTTTGAAAAATTACGGGAATGCTCGATTTGTGTTTTCAATTGTATAAAATGTTATGGTATGTTTGTTCATTTCTATTTATGCTAATTTAAAATTTTAAAATATGAAAATGTACGATTTTGAGTTTACAATTATAAAAATGTTCATTGTTGTTCATCATTGTTCATATATAGAGAGAATAAAACGAGATATACAATTCAAATAGGAAATTAATTACTTGCTAAAAATCAGGAGATTCAAACACACCGTGACGCTCAAAATCTGGAACTTATTTGTTTTTTTTCAAAAAACTCTTAATTCATTTATTTATTTTCTAACCATATTTATTTATTTATTTATTTATTTCAACACTTTGAATATCATTTAAGAGAGATGCAAGATCAATACAGAACATGGTTATATAATAGAAAAGAAAACAATATCAACAGTGCCCTGGAGACGAGCCCTACATGGCGGTTATCAAAATAAAAGTTCACGAGTTTACAAAAACATAGTATGTAGAAATCAAAGTATGTAGGTGAACTCCCCAACCTCGTAGCGATAGATCCCAAGAATCTCCGAAAAAGCGTAGATGTAAACAGTCTATGCAGCAGCTTCCCTAGTTTGCACACAAAAACACAACCACATAAAACATGAGTACAAAACTCAGTAAGCGCATGTCCCTCACGTCACTTACCTAACCATATAAAGTCTAGTACACTCGTTCATTCGTTCTCACTATTATTTTCCTAGACTGGGTCTCGTTCCTCGCTCACGGGTTACTTCACTCGTTCTTCTTAACCCTACCTTACATTGTTTTAAATGTTTGATTCAGGACTCCCATAGTGTTGTTTAGTTCACATTTGATTTCTTTTAAGTCTCTAACTTGAGCCCAAACATGTTCGAACCTTGAGTAACACTGGGATGCATTTTATGACTCAATACAACGTTCAAGACCATATTAACGTACGTTATTCTTTTCATTAATGTACGTTATTCATCTGGAACCCAGAATAACGTACGTTAATTTCTCATATAGCCTACTTTATTTAGCTACAAACCTTATAAACTATGCAATCAAACTACCTATAACACTCATACAATTCTCATAGCAACTAACCTCTTCCAAAACATAATCTAAAGGTTCAAACACACTCTCAGGCTTCCTTTCCTTACCCAATATCCTTGGCTTTCACACATCCTATCAACCATTCCATACCACATACACGTGTATATATATATATATATATATATATATATATATATATATATATATATATGTATGTATGATCATAGTTTATACCTAAGGCCTCATTGCACATTTCCATATACACATCACCTATCAAACATAGAGACATTGCACCACATGCACATTCATAACACAAAATTATCTTTAGCATGGAAGCAAAACACATTCCTTAAAGACACTAGCATCTGAATAAGTCCTACCCTAATGCTTTAACATAGCACTCGCACCTTGCCATCACATACATATACACACACATAAATCAAACAATTCCATTCCCATGCATTCAATTAACTTTACAACATTTAACACCATCCATTTAACATTCTCCACACAATTAGCATTCTCACCTCATCCATCCATGCAAGCTATATCATATGATCAATCCTAACTCGTATAACCCACATCAACATCCAAGTACCATCATACACTTTTAAAAACAACAATCTCATTATTACGTCTATATATAGTTAACCATTTTCCTTAAGCTAATGATACACTCTATTGTCATTCAAACACGTTATAAACAACTAGCACGCAAGCATAGTTACCACATTTACCAACCACAAATCACCCATCACACATTCGCATCATTCATTCAAAAAATGGAACACTAACCTTCGTGTATAAGCCTAATTCTATCCCAATCACATTTCATCTTAGACTAAAAATCACACACACATACGGATAATTCATTCTACATTCTCATACGGTTCATTTTAAAACACAACATTAACATTCACCCACTTCCATATCACAATCAACATTTCATATCACAGATTTATCTTTCCTAATCACTGTTTTTTTTGTTTACAAGCTGCTATCTTAAACATATGATTACAATTCATTTCACATTGTCATGTTCTTTCTCACAGGGGGTTCTCTCTCTCTTTTCCTTGGTTGTTCAACCGTTGTCATACGCTTAAGATCACCCAGTCTCGTGTGACATGTAACATCCTCGTTCTGAATCACTTAATTAAGCTTTTAATTAATATGTTTAAGAAAAATAAAATGTTTTACAACAAAAATGATGAAAATAAATTATTAGAAAAAAGATATAAAAGGGGGTGATAAATAGGTGATGTTAAGTAGCCAAAAGAAGGGACAAAACAAATGAACATAAAAGAACACGTGTTCGAGGCCCAAAAATGCGTGCTGGGCACGACCACGAGTACTTTCATGCCCACCACGCGTACTCACTAAATTCCAACAAAAAAATATAAGTTGGGATGCTTCCTGATTCTCTCAGAACCCTCAAAACCATCAATTTAATCCACAGAAAGGGGAGAGCGAGAGAGTTAGAGAAAGAGAAATATTGAGTGAGGGAGAGTTAGAATTAAGCAAGAAAATTTATTCGAGATATCGTATCAATCATTTGAGTCGGGAACCCAGTGGTATAAGCAAAACAGGTAAAACTTGGAGATTTCGTCAGTTTTTACGAGTTTTACTATAATTGTTTCAAGTTGATTCTTTCTAGAATTAGTCATTATTGATGGAATTGAGTTCAAAATTGGGTTAGAAATACGTTATATTAAGTTATTACTGATTTGAGTAACGATAGGAAAAAGGGTTAGGGTTGCTAGGGTTTATAAAATTGAGAAACAAAGTAAACGAAATTGATAGTGCTTTAATTAAATTGATGGTTATTATGGAATGTATAGGTGTATTTTTTACTGTATGTTATTAAATGATTGGTATATGTTATAGGATGGCAGCGTAGCTGAGTCGGACGGGACGTGAGTTCACACCAGTCTGAGTATTTTAGCTGACAGGTGAGTATATCTCACTATCTGTCTATATTAAAATGAATTGTTAGATATTTATCTGCGATTAAATTGTGAATGATATTACAAATATGGTTTGATTATATATGTATGGTTATGAATGAAATGCGAATATGATTTTCATGTACCTAAACGAAAATGAAAGTGAAACGAGATGATGATAGATGTGTGTACTGTACTTATATGATTAAGATATGTGATATACGAAATGAAAAGGGAATCATAGAAACGATTCAAATGAAACAGGTACGCAAATTGAAAAAGGGCATACAAAAATGGCACGTGAACACGGCATGTGAACGTGTTTATGATTTTCATATTATATGTGATATGTGATATGATATGTGATATGGAAAGGTGATGGAAAGGTGAAAAATGATCGATCATTCAGAGACAGGAGTAGGCGACGGAAGTTAGGTCCACATGAAAAGGGAGGTGGAAAAATGTTTTCAAAACTAATAGGGAGACAGAAGTTAGGATTTATTATGAACGAGAACATTCAATTCAAACATATACAAATTGAAATCAATATGATTTAAAAAGAATTGTTCAATGGAAAATGATATAAATGAAAAAAAAATACAAAGGAAAAATGAAAAGGATGAAGAATATGTACGTATAAAATAGGATCTGTTGATATGTTATATTTGTATTCTATGAAATGAAACTGATTTGAAAGAATGGTTCGTATATATGACTGTTTACGTGATATTATAAAATGAATTAAAGATTACTGACTAAGCCCGCAACTCACGCAACTGCGATGTTTGTTTTAGGTACAGGTATTAGCAGGGATAGACTTTTGTACTAACAGTGTTAGAGTTTTCCTTTCTACAGGTTGGACAGCTGCTACCCGATCTACTTCTCTCTCTTCTGCTGATGTTATTAGAATCTGTTGCATACATTTTGTATATGATGATATGTTGTTGATATATGGTTTGTAGTACGATACAGATAGTTTGTTGATATATATATATCTGAGGATGTTCGGTTGATTTGGATATATATGAGATTGCGGTGTATGTTGTTATCATACTGTGTGCCCCAGTTATATTGTTGAGATTGAATTGCAGGAGGAATGTAATAGGTATATGGGATATCTATATTATAGCCGTTATATAACAGTTCTACGTAAAATATAGACCTGCTCAATAAAGAATAAAGGACGTATTAGCGTAACACAGAGCTTAATCCATGGATGTGTTAACTAATACGATCTATATTATAGTATTATAACAGAATAACGATAAATGAGATATCTAATATATTGGTATGAAGTTACTCAAAGTACGAATAAGTTGAATGATGAGTATCGATACTAGTTTACATGTAAACGTTGAGAAAAAAGTTTAAAAATATACGTGATTAATATGGTAATTAGAACAGGATGTTTTATTTGTTCTTGACATTATATAACATGAAATGGCAAGTCAAAAAGGCTCATTGAGTTTCAAGATAACCTGATTACTTAGGATGCAACAACGATATCTTCAACATTGAAATAGCACAAATTTTAGACAATGAGGAGTGCGAGGAAATATCGTCATCAGTAAATGAGGCAACCTCAGCATCCTCAGCGTATTCTTCATTCATCAAAGCTGGAACAGACTCGCATTGATTCTTTTCCACTAATTCCTCTTTACACATGATATCCCTTAGAGAGGACCTATTGCGCTTATCAAAAGGTTTGATACTGATAAACAGAACTGGCTCAGATGTGTTCCTAAAGCTCCTCTTGCTATTCATTGGAGCAATTAGGCTTATCGATTCACTAACAACACCGTAATCTGCCAAGTCTATAATAGCTGTTGCCAGCATTTGTGTCTTATTATCCCTTCTAGATTCACACAAATTGAACTCCAAACAATTTTACTGGAATGAATCTACATCCTTCCCTTTGGCCACCCTATGCAATGTTGTACATAATCGAAAAGACTCGTTGAACCCAATAACAGATCTGATTGTAGGAACAACCATTTCACTAGAGCCAGAATTGAGGTCACCATTTTCCCATTGAATGAGGACAGAACAAAGGGACCGAAGAGACTGGAATATGGATTAGATAATCCACTTGAATTGGACCACCTCTCTTGTTTTTAGTACTTGGACCAATGCTCACCCAGCAACTTTCATTCTTCCAAACTCGCACAACTATGATGAGTTGGCAAGCCTTCTATGGTTCTACAACAATGAAGCCAAAGCCACAATTAATTCTATGGAAGTTAGAACAACACATCTACATTCTCAAACAACATGATAAAAAAAGGGATAAAAAAGGGAATGAATTATTTTATTTGATTGCTTCATTTTGTGAGGAAGGACAGGAAAAAACAGAAATGCTCCAGTAAATAAGAAGTGTTTCATAATAAGAACTTCCACCTAAATTATCTCAACCAAAAATAAATGGATACATTACTCCTTTCCCAATATTTTCATAGCAAACAATTAAGTAGCTCCTAACTGAACTGGACTGAAAGCAATGTTTGTGGATTCCCTTAACTACAACCACCACCACCAGCCATCTTTTTTTTTCTTTTAAATGACTTCCAGCAAAAGAAAAGAAAAAATCTAACTCATTTTAGAAAAGTACAAATTAGAACAATATAAACAGCAATTGAAAAGACATCTGCCTTGGAACATACCATTTTGATTTTCTTGCTAAATAAACAAAAAAACTAACAGAAAAAAATTACCATCCACCAATATAGAGAGAGTACAGTAAATGCTATGAAAGGAAACCTCACATTTCTAATCTTTCCACAGCCCTATTTCACAATTTCAGCACAAAATACAAAAATAACAGCAAAAAATTTTCCAACTTAATCAAATATTCACTTACAATAGATCCACACATACCAAACCATTAAAGAAGCTAAAAATAACTATCAAAACAATGTAAAGTATTCCACAGTAAGATAAGTACAAAAAGAGAAGGAACTCACTCCATTCACACAAATATGCTCAAAACAATGAACGCAATCACAAAAACTTGACAACACAATAACTTTGTCGAACTAGTTTCTGAAAAATGCTGTGACAATTGTTCTGTTTGAATTCTCCAACATTGCAGAACACACATGAAGTATATTAGTTTTTGAGCACTTGTGTTGCGTGACGGTGAATGTGACTGGAAATCAAATACCATAAAATGAAATAAGAAACAAAGCTGACAAAAGAGCATTTTATTTAATAAAACTGGTTAGAATTGCTAAATTTAGCATAAAAAGATGGCAAAGTTGTCGTTTTTAGCTGAAAAACTTGTCGTTTTAGGTGGTAATACCATACACGCTACTGTAGGTAATGTGTGTTAACACCTTAACGACAAGAATGGAGTAGAGTGCCAAACATTAGACACATTTTGTCGGAAGTTAAACTTGTTTAGTTGTAGAATTATGTAGAAACCTAGATTTACCTAGAATTAGAAAGTCATATACCTAATGGTTAAGTAAGTTAAATACTTAATTCTTAAGTAAGACAACCACACATGATGAGAATGAACAATTTAAGATGAACACAAGCTCTTCACCTCCTCTTCTCTACCTCCTCATGATGCCTATTTAAAGAAGAGAGTTCTCTTCATTCTTGTAACACCAAAAAAAGGTGAGGTTAGAGAGAAAAGTCCAATGAATTTGTAAGAAATGAGTGATAGTTTGTGTCATTTGTATTTGTGAATTAGTCTTTTAAAATCAATACAAATAGAGTGTGTTTTTTTTCTTGAATCAATATAATCTCAAGGCAATTATAATATTTAAATTGCCAACATGTTTGTTAGTGTGCGCGTGGAGTTAGTGTATATTTGGCAATGTTGGTGGGTTGGGATTATTCGCCGACAATGAATGTCACCTAAATTCAACAGTCAAAATCACGCGCCACATGACAGTGGCGCCCATGGTATTAGATTCATCTATTTCATGGGCTTCATATTTGGGCTCATTAAAAACATTGGGCTCTATCAAGCCTTGTTTTTGTGTTGTTTTTTCAAAAAAAGAAATCATTTTCAAAATTCATTTTATTAAAAAAAATTCTATCTGACATTTCCTTCATCTAGAAAAATAACCTTTGAAAACACAAAACTTGCTGAGGCTGAATCTAAAATGTAAAAATATACGGGATCACCAAATCAGAAATTTAACATATTTTTATGACAAGAAATTTCACAAATTTTGGTGAGATTGGTGGTGTTTTTAATTTAACGGATGTGTGAACTTATTATTTGATTATTATCGTTTAACACATCAATTAAAACTAGTATGTGTTTTTATGGAATGATTTTGTTTGACCAATTATAGAGCAAATAAAATATAGATACATCATAGAGAGGATGTGTTGAATTGATTTGTCAAATGAAAATGTTACATATAGACTAAAAGTTATAAACATTCTCATAGTTGTTCTTATAATATTATCCTTAGACTAGAAATATTTATAGTCTTGGGTGAATTCTAATATACTTTGACATATGCCTTATGTGACCTGTAACTAGGTTACAAATACAATATGGTTGAGTATATTACAATTCATGCTAAAGGGATAATAAAGCAGTAAAGAGATTGCCACTCTTGAATAAAAGATGATAACATTGACCATTTGAGATGCGGCAATGAGTAGTGTGTGGACATACCCAGATTGTATGGCAAGATGAGCTTGTCAGTTGCACAAATAAGATTAAGAAAATGAAAGTTCATAATACGGGTGGCTTGCTTCAGTGGCGGAGCAAGATTTTTTGTAGTGGGTGCACTGACGTTGTAGTGCTTTGTACTTCTGATGAGGTCGTAATGTCTCGTAGACAATAGAAACCAATGAATTTTGCTGTCAAACATATCTTTTCTCCACAGCAAAATCAATTGTTGTGTTGTAGAGTGCATTTCTAATAGAGAAGAACAAATTGATGTCATAGTTCCTCTGTCCCTTAATAATTGAGAATGAGAAATGAAAGGAGATGTCTGAGACTGTCTTCCTTAATTAAACATGAAGAAACATTCATTTCACTCGATTCAAAAAACAATAGATCCCACCATCTGTTACAATAAGAAAGTTTGTCCACAATAAATCATGTATTGTTTAGAACATAAAACAAAGCTCACATTTTCCCGGGGAGTTTTACTATGAGTCCCCTCTTTGAGGGGACTCATTGAGGCACTAATTCATAGCCGTTAGATGTGGTAAAAATGAATCTTAGCCTTTTTTTTTCAGTAAAAACAGTTTTAATTTTACGTGATCTGTACAGTTTTAATAAAACGCAGAAGGGGACTCAATGAGTCTCTTCCTTATAAGTCCTCATATTACAATTTACCCATTTTCCCTCTTCTTACAAAAATTTCTTTGCTAAAAATTCAATTACTTCGAAAAATCCAAAAATAAAATCTTTGGTTGCCTACAGGTATGACATGTTCTTCTCACCTCTTGAATAAGTAAAGTCCAGAACATTTCTATTCAGGGCATCTCCAACCCTACACCCAAATCCCAAATTAGGGTGTAGGATTTGGGTATATGTGCTCCAACTCACTCCCAAATCCTATCCCTAATTTGGGAGTGGGATTTAGTTGAACCCAAATTAGGGTTCAAGATTTCTTGAACCCTAATTTGGGTTCAACATATTTTATTAATTAATTTAATATATAAAATTAGTTATGTATTTATATAGTATTATA
>CANYCX012632895.1:0-12565 GCA_948193385.1 Breynia disticha f. nivosa
CTAAATTATGTGTATGAATAATGTTTGATAATAGTGGAAACATGGTCGATTGTGAGTGATTGTGTTGTTGTGAAAATTGATGTAAAACGGTTGAATGATCATGTGCAAAAGTGCTGAGATGTTGGATGCAGGAGACCCCAAACAGTTTGAGGAATGGGTTAGTCAAACCGTTTCCCAAACCGTTCGACATGAATTTTCATTTCAGGGGACCTAAACGGTTTGAGAAAAAGGTTTAGCCAAACCGTTTCACTCCTTGCACAAACTAGAACATTCAAACGGCCTAAGGAACGGTTTGGCAAACCGTTTCCCAAACCGATCGGATGGTATGACTGGACAGAAAGGCCAAATGGTTTGACGAACGGTTTAGTCAAACCGTTTTGCAAACCGTTCGACACTATAAAAACTGACTTGTTAATGGTTAATGAATGCAATATTTATTACGTATGGTTGATGATTCATTTTCCGTGGTATAGAGGTGAAAGTTCTTTACTATCTATATAGGTATGCATACCTAATGTGCTAAGATGACTTTCCTTACGACTAAACACATAGAATGGATGGATTCACGATGAAATTAAACCATAAACGTATGAATGATTGTTGTGGAATGGCTTTAGGGGCCATTGTTGTTTTAGGGGGATTAAGGCCGGGATGGCTGAAGTCTCCCCTGCACCCCGACATGTAGAGACGTTAAAGGATGCCTTACTGAGTATATAAAATATACTCACCTGGTATTGCTGGATTATGTGCAGATCAACAGGTACCAGAGACGGGACGACGTGATCGGCGAGGCTAGCGGTGCGATACTAAAGGTCGGGCTCCTAGATGTTTAAAAGTTGCGAGTATTGTGCATGTTATGTATTTATGCATACATTTGTTATAATGGTTTTATTTACTTACCATTCTAAATGTTTTCCAGCTTCTGCATTACAAAAGACATTGTGTATTAGAACTCTAACTTACATTTTATAATTTATGTTTTAAAAAGAAAAAAAATGGCTGCGAAAAATCAGTTTTATTCGAAAAAGAATTTTGTAAATTTTTGGCGTCACATTTAGTGGTATCAGAGCAGGGATTAGATTCCCTGCGGACTGTGCCAGAAAGGGGTTTTTCATTGCATCATTGTGTGTGAAACCAAGTTTGAAAATGGTGATTTCTAAAAGTTGGAGCTAGTCAACAGAGTATCGCACGCAGCCGCCGACTCCCGAGAGCATATATATAATGATGAAAAGGGTAAAATGCTAATGGTAGCAAATACGTTATAAGTGTATACATGTGGAATGAGTGAAATTATACATAGTATGTGCATGTGTGTAATGCCCTCCATTTTTTGTAAAATTTTAAAATTTAATTTAATATTTAAGAAAAAGGTGTAGAAATTTTTCGCGAAATATGTTTAAATAAATATGGGTGGAAAAGTTTAGAATATATGAGGATTTAAAATTTAGTGAGGTTAAGTTAAACCGGGAGAGAAAAAGACGAAAGAATGGTTATGTGTATAGCCAAGGGAAAAATTGACATTTCCAAAGTAAAAATATATATATACACATGTATCTCTCTTTCTTCTCCATTCCAAATCCACGTTTTGGATTCCAAATACCTAACCAAATCCTACAAACCCTAACCTAAACCCAAACCTTGATGATTCTTGGTGATTAGGAGGTATAAGACCGGATTGAGAGCTTATCTTGGTGAGTTTTCTTCAACTTAACTTCTTGAATCACGTTTTTGGTTATGATCATTCTTTGGAATGTGATAATTCATTGATCTAAGATCAGAACTGAGTAAAATTGGAGATTGGGCATAAAATGATAGTGAGTTATGCCTATATAATTGTTATAGGAATTTGAAAGGTGTATATGATTTGTATGGTTATTGTTGATAAGAGATTGAATGTGTTTGAATGATGTAAATATATATGTGTATATATGAGCATGTATCATTGGGAATCAAATTGTTAATTATAATTATGTGTTATTACTTTTATGTGTTGGAAACGTAGGTTGTTGATACAAATATATGACTTGGAATTTAACTAAGTGTTGAGAAATATAAAGCAGGTAACAACCTCGATCGAGGATTTAAAATCCACCTCGATTGAGAGTGGTCTGCTGGAACGCAACTAAGGGAAAGGTTGACCAACCTCGATCGAGGAAGAAGTCCACCTCGATCGAGATTGGCGCTCTGGAATGGAAGCATGGGAATGAGTGCTCAGTCTCGATCGAGACTGGACCTCCCTCGATCGAGACTGGTGATCTGGAATGGTCATGGCTCGAGAGTTGATCGATCTCGATCGAGATGATCCTTCGGATGGATCAACTTTGTTGGCCGAGGAAGCACCTCGATCGAGGTCCCATGAACCTCGATCGAGGTGACCATGCTGTCAACCATTGTTGGCTGAAATTGGAGCATCTCGATCGAGACACATTGGAGCTCCATCGAGACTGCTCGACTGTCCACCAAGTGACTGAAAGAAATGAACCATTCTTGAACGTGGTACGTTGAACCTCGATGAGGTATATTTCCTGGAAGTTTAATGTCACATTTTGTGTATGTGCAAGTGAATGTGTACATATGTGGTTACCTTTTAGGTACAATGTTTTATGCTTAATTGAAATGCTAAATATGAAAAGTTATGCATGAAATTGCATGCTTTTGAGTGAAGCCGACCATTTTAGGTTATGTTACTTACTAAGTCTTTGACTTGCGCAATTAATTGCCTGCAACGCTCGGCAGGAAATTAGGAGATTCAATTTGGTTGGGTCGGTGTTATTCTTGAAGTTCTGAGACCAAAGAGAGAAGAACTGAGGTGTGCTGTGTACTTAAGGGATTAGGTTTAATACTCTGTACATGACTATGTTACATTCGACATGTAGAGTATTGAGCAGGTTATTATAGAAATAGGATTGTTATGTATCTTATTTCTTTTATAACTGCATTGATTGTATATGATTTTGGATACTACATGTTTTTGTAGAACTAAAAATTACATTTATAAAAACAAGTTGATATATGTTTACCATTAATAATCTCTATTATCTATTTTATTTTATTTTAAAAATCAAAACTTTATTTCCGCGTTTAAATATCACTTGTAGGAGGGAAGTTCATACGCAAGTGGTATTTGAATTTGGGGGTCACATTAGCAGAGGTAGACGTCTTTACTAGCAGTGTCAGAGTTTCTTTTCCTACAGTTTGGACAGCTGCTACCCGATCTACTTCTCTCTCTTCCGCTGATGCTATTAGGACATTTTGCGTACATGTTTGATATGTTATGATGTTGTTATATTTTTTGTATATTTTATGCTATGACTGATAGTAGATAACTCTGAGGTTATCTACAGTTTGTTATGATAGTTATATGATGATATATGAGATCAATATATGTTGAAATTAGATGTTGAGTTGCATGTTGAAAGATTTGAAAATGTGCGTGTGAGCAATATATTGTGAAATTGAATTGCAGGTGGATTGCAATAGGTTATGGGGTATCCTTATTATAGCCGTTATATAGCAGTTCTACGTAAAGTATGGACTTGCTGATTAACGAATAAAGGGTGTATTAGCGTCATACAAAGCTTAATCCATGGATGTGTTAACTAATACGATCAGTATTCTGAGAATATAACGGAATAATAAAGTTTGGAATATCCGACCTATTGATATGAAGTTACTTTACGTAACTTAAGGTTAAATAAAAAGTAACGAGAGTGGTAAATATAAGAATGAAAAGAAAAGTTTTAAATTATACGTAATTAATACGATAGTTAGAATAAGATGTCTTACGATGGGTATAGTAAATGATGTTTTTGGAACAATGGCATGAAATTGGCATGGGTATATATATAGATATATATATATATATAGGATTGATTAATAAATGTATGTAGGTTGGAATGGATGGATATGGAATTGCTTGTGTTGAAATTGAGGTTGTTTTGGTGTGACTAAATTGAGTTGTTAAGGTTTGAATGTTGATTGTGCAAAATTGCTGCTGTGAAATGTGCTGTGAATTACTGGAAGCAAGGTAGAACGGTTTAGGGAACGATTTGTGTAAACCGTTCGCCTACTCATTCCACTTCCAGAGACTTTTGTAAAGCCTAGAACAGACTCCGGAACAGTTTATGCAAACTTTTCCTCAGACTATTCGACTTTCAGAGAATTTTTATGAAAGAGCAAACGGTTTCCAAAAGGTTTGCATAAACCGTTTTGTAAATCGTTTCAGTTCCAGTGAGTTTTACGAAGGATCAAACAGTTTTGGAAATTGTTGGATAGGCCATTTCCCAAACCTTTCACACTTAAGAATCAACCTAAAAATGCAAATGAATAGCAGAATGAATAAAGATTAAATAGAGATGATTGCCCTATCACATAATGTACGTAAAACACTAAAATGAACAAAGTACTTATGAATTAGCTACCTTAGTAAGTGTTCTCGTACTCTTACTGAGTAATGAAAATTACTCCCGTGTCTGTTACTTGTGGTGAATGTGCAGAGAGGTGATAGTTCTGCAGGCTTCGGTTTTGGTTGGTACTATAAGTGCGATACATTCTCTGAGGTCGTGGCTCTTGGTGTATTTTAAATCTTACACTTTTGCATTTTGGACACCTATACACATGATAGTATAGAGATAGGGTTCATGCATTGCTTTAAACCGAAAAACCATTGCTTTTACATATTTACATTTGTTTGTATTTGGCTAACATTGGCCTGGGCTTAATGAATGTATAAATGTCATTTTTATATATTTTTTCTTTGGCTTGACAAACTATTTTAAATGAAAAAATGGCTTCCAAAATCAATGTTTATTCAAAAAATGGATATTTTAATTTGGGCGCGAAATTTAGTGGTAACAGAGCAGAGATTAGTTTTCCTGCGGACTGTGCCAAGCTTGAGTTCATTTGCATCATGATTTGCAAAACTAAATTATTTGAAACTTAAATTTCTATAGGATGGAGCCTATCGACAATGTTGCGCACGATTCCACCGCAAATTCGCAGGAGTTAGTACAGGGGTAGGAATTTTTCCCAGCACCTAATGTGTAGCCACCACCAACTCAGTGCCACCCTTTGACCCCGCTTATACTCCTTGTTGGGAGATGGTATAGTGGATGATGATGAGAGGGCAAAGAGAAGCCATGGGTCAACGGGGGTTGAACATTGATAGTAATTTTAGGGAAGTGAGAAAACAAGGTGTTAAGCCGTTTAAGGGCACCACTGACCCCGCAGAGGCAAAGGATTGGTCGAGGCAGATCGAGCGGATCCTAAACCTTATGAGATCCAATCCAGAGCAGAAGTTGAGGGACACTACCTCTCTTCTTGAGAAGGAGGCCTGGAACTAGTGGGAGATGGTTTTGGGAAGCCAAAATGACCCTCCTATGCTCATCTGGGAGGATTTCCAGAGGGTTTTTGGGGATAAGTACACACCTCCCCTCTACTACACCACGAAGAAGATCGAGTTCCTAAAAATCAAACAAAAGGACATGACTGTGGCAAAATATGAGGCAGAGTTCATCAGGATTTCTTGGTATGCACTAGAGGATGTTACTACTTACCAACAACGTAGGGATAGATTTAAGAGGGGGTTGTGATTCAATATTTGCACCCGGATAGTAATGAAGCCACCCAGCTACCAGAGTTTGCTAGAGATTGCTATTAGGGCAGAGGATCTACTAGTTGAGGAGGGCTGCAGAGAGGGTAAGAGACAGAAGGTCTCTGGTAGTTCCAGCTCAATAGTGCAGACGGGAGTACCAAACACTCCAAAGGAGTTGAGATTGTATGAGGAGAGCTAGGCGTGGGAGAGGCCTTTCCTCTAGACCTCATACTTTATAGTACTAGAGTGTGGGGGACATACTATGGTGGAGACACCAGATCTCTCTGTTACAACTGCCAACAGCCAGGACATTTTGCCTATGAGTGCCCAAAGAGGGAAGGATTAGAGGGAGGTGTTTCCAGGAATAGTAGCATAGGAGGCACCAAACCAGTAACATCAATTAGCAGAGGCTGAAGGAGAGGTGGTAGGTCAATGGGTACCACTTCCAGAGGAGGATTTGCTTCCCAGTCTGTGGCAGCACCCTAAGCTCGTGTCTATGCAATGACACGGGACGAGGTAGCAACCAATCTAAATGTTATCACCGGTACTGTTTCTCTTTTCTCACATGATTTTTTAGCATTGATTGACTCGGGCTCTACAAGCTCGTTTGTTAGTGAGTCAATAGTAGAACAGGTTAAGGGTAGTGTGGAGCCTCTGGGCTACGTGTAGTGTCGAGGCCAGCTGGAGGGACAGTGATGGTGTGACATGCTTTGAGAAATTATGAATTGAGGATTGGTGAATTGAATTATGTGACAGATTTAATAGTCATACGGATGGATGAATTTGGGATTATTCTGGCTATGGACTGGTTATCCAGGAACTGGTCGGTAGTGGACTGTTATATGAAGGAAGTCATAGTAGATGTTAAGGGGGAAAGAACAATATTGCTATTTGGCGAGTGGCAGGTTATACCCTCTTACTTAATTTCAACAATGATGGAAGAACAGTTGATCAAAGATGGATGTGAAACATTTTTTGCCCGTGTTACATATTTGAACAGGGAAAAGATATAGGTGAAGGATGTAGAAGTAGTGAGGGAATATCCTGAGGTGTTTCCCGAGGAGTTTTCTGGATTACCACCACAGTGGGGACTTTGAGACTGAGATGATATTGGGGACAGCGCCAGTGTCAGTGGCACCTTACTAGATGGAAGTCGTAGAGCTGCAGGAATTAAAGAAGCAGTTAGAAGAGCTTCTAGAGAAGGGTTTTATTCGACCGAGTGTGTCGCCGTGGGGCGAGCCGGTATTATTTGTGTGGAAGAAGGATGGGAATATGCGGTTGTGTATTGACTACCGCCAGCTGAATAATGTAACAGTGAAAAGCAAGTATCTGTTGTCTCGAATCGATGATTTGATTGATCAACTGAGGGGAGCGATAGTGTTCTCTAAGATTGACTTGAGGTCGGGTTATTGGTAGCTGAGGGTGGAAGAGAGTTCAATACTGAAGGCAGCGTTTAGAACTCAGTATGGCCATTTTGAATTCATCGTGATGCCATATGGATTAACTAATGGACTGGCAGCCTTTATGGCATTGATGAACAAACTATTCCAGCCTTATTTAGATCATTTTATCATGGTTTTTATTAATGATGTGCTAGTGTACTCGAAGGATAGAACAGAGCACGACAAGCATCTGAGGGTATTGTTGGGATTGTTAAAGGAAAAAGAGTTGTACACCAAGTTCAGTAAGTGCGAGTTCTGAATGTCAAAAATGGTCTTTCTAGGCCATATAATTTCGGCAGAAGGTGTCAGGCCGGATTCGAACATGATCAAAACAGTGCAGGAGTGGAAAGCTCTGAGGAATGTGACGAAAGTGCAGAGTTTCTTGGATTTGGCAGGATATTTTAGGAGGTTTATCGAGGACTTTCTGAAGTTAGCTCAATTGATGATAGCGTTACTTAAAAAGAACGTTCCATTCATCTGGAATGAGCGATGCCAGAAAATTTTTGAGGAGTTGAAGAGGATATTGGTAGAGGCTCCAGTTTTGATGTTACCGACCTATGGAGGTGGATTTGTAGTGTACATGGACGTCTAGAGCAGGTTTGGGTGGAGTGTTGATGCAGAATGGATAGGTTATCACTTATACCTCGAGGCAGCTAAGGCTACATGAGGCTTATTATCCTACTCATGACTTGGAGTTAGCTACAATTATCCACGCTCTGAAGGTATGGAGACACAATCTGTACGGAGAAATGTTCTAGATCTTTACGGATCACAAGAGCCTCAAATACATTACTACTCAGCAGGAGCTGAATTTGAGGCAGAGACAGTGGATAGAGCTGCTAAAGGATTATGACTGTACTATTCAGTACCACCCCAGAAAAGCAAACGTGGTAGCCGATGCATTGAGCAGAAAAGGGAGAGAGGAGGACAGTTTTGTTACTTATCGAGTAGAGTCCTTATTTTCTTTACGGGAGCTCAGGGTACATTTGGATTTAATCAAGGGGTAGATGTTAGCTAACATACAAGTGAGACCTTGTATGCAAGAATTGATAGCAGAGTGGCAGAAACAAGAAGAGCACTTGATGAAAATCAAGAAGAAGGTAGAGAAAATGAAATCGACTACACCTCATCGACTGGATGACGAAGGAGTATTGTACTAAAGGGGCTGTTTATGTGTATCAGACATAGCAGAGTTAAAGGAGAGTTTAATGGTTGAGGCACAATCTTCAGCTTACTCGGTACATCTTGGTAGCACCAAGATGTATCGAGATATGCGTGATATGTATTGGTGGCTCAATATGAAGAGAGAAATCATAGAGTTTGTAGCTAGATGTTTGCATTGCCAGCAGATCAAGGTAGAACATCAAGCTCCAGTCGGGAAGTCACTAAGATCCCAGAATGGAAATGGGAAAAGATCACTGTGGACTTCATTGTCGAGTTACTGGGGACGTTGAGACGTCATGATGCAGTTTGGGTCCTAGTGGACAGGTTGACAAAATTGGCTCACTTCCTAGCTATCAGACAGGATGACAAACTTGACAAGCTTGCGAGCTTATATTTTGAAGAGTTAGTAAGGCTACACAGTGTTCCGATGTCGATTGTGTCGGATTGAGATCCACAGTTCACATCACAGTTCTAGCAGAGTTTCCAGGACGCGATGGGTACCAGGTTGAGATTTAGTACTGCATTTTATCCTCAGGCTGACAACCAGTCTAAGAGGACCATTTGGATGGTAGAGGATATGATGAGGGCTTGTGTGTTGGAGTTCGGGGGTAACTGAGATGATCACTTACCGTTAATAGAATTTGCCTACAACAACAGTTATCACTCGAGCATCGGTATGACACCTTTCGAGGCCTTGTACGGGAGGCAGTGCCAAAGTCCAACTTACTGGGATGTCGAGGGCATGCGACAGATTAAGGGACCTGAGCTAGTTCAGTAAACCCTTAGGAAGGTGAATGTACTAAAAAAATGTATGCAGGCAGCCCAGGACAGACAGAAGAACTACTTTGATCGACATCACCGGGAGATAGAGTATGAGGTTGGAGACAGGGTTTTCCTCCGAGTGTCGCCATAGAGAGGCGTTATCAAATTTGCACAGAAAGGAAAGTTGAGTCCGAGGTATTTGGGTCCATACGAGATTATAGAGAGAGTTGGACTACTTGCCTACAAACTTCAGTTGCCAGAGGAGTTGTCTTGACTCCACAATGTCTTTCATGTGTCGATGCTGAAGAGGTACAGGTCTGACCCCAGCCATGTGCTTATAGTAACGGAGTTAGAGATCATAAAGGATTTGACTTATAAGGAGGAGCCAATGGTGATATTGGATCGACAGATTCGACAGCTGAGGAATTGAGATATTCTAATGGTAAAAGTGAAATGGAGTTTTCACTCGCCTAAAGAGGCTACCTGGGAGGTTGAGAGTGACATGAGATAGGTGCCCACATCTATTTCTGGAGGCGTCAGAGGCATGATAAGATGGAGGTACGATTTAAGTTCTTATAATTGTTTGAAAGTTAAGTGCTTTCATTTGGAAGTGTGAACTTGTATGTGAGAAACCTAGCTTGTCCAACTTTTGGGGAGAAAATTTCCTAAAGGGAAGAGTTGTAACGCCCCAAAAAATATAACAAAAAATATGTAGAAAATAGTCAGACAGTAAAAAGAGAGTTGTCTAGGAAATGGTTAGGGTAAACCATTCCCATAACTGTTCTGGATGTGACAAATAGTTTTGAATTTTGCCTTTTATAGTGTCAGAACGGGTAAGCAAACGGTTAGTGTAAATCGTTTGCCAAATTGTTTTGGACTGGCGGGATTTTGAAATATATGCATATTAAGGAAGGAAAGAGAGAGAGAGAACACATTTTTCTTTAGCTTAGAACATTTCAGCCGAAATCCTACTTTCCCTATTTTTAAGATACAACCCTAGAGCACTCCTAAACACCAAAGACCTATCGCTCACCACTAGATCTTCACCTCTTCTGAAGGGAACAACGAGCAAGGTGAAACTTTGGGTTTTTGCAGCGATTTGAGTGAGGTAAAGCTCTAACCTAAGAAAGATTTATGTGGTTTTGGAGGGGTATTATTGTGGGTTTGTGTAAGAATGTTGATTGTGAGAGTTTAATGATAAATGTCATTTTTTACATATATTTTATATTTATTTTCACGGCATTTCTCTGGTTTTTAGACTAACTTCGGCAAGATATTTGAATAATTTCCATACCTTTTCATATCGTTAGGTCACTCGTGAATTTTGGAGTGAAAAAGGCAAAATGTTGATCGAAAAAGAGTGAAATCGTGAAGAAATGCGATACATGCAGGTCTAAACAACCAGCACAACGACCAAACTGGCTGTTCCAGTCACTGTTCCAATTGAGAATGGCCTATGGAATGGATTCCATAGTCGTTCCCATTTCTGTTTCCAACGATGAGATGCACAGCTCAGGTTTGAACAACCCAAAAAATGATTTTATGGCCGTTCCATGGCTGTTTGCAACTTACGGGGGTGCAGAAATAACCCTAGTATATAAAGGATTTTAAGAGAAAAACACAGGTTTACGCAGTTTTTGGAGCTTAGGTGACCAAGAGACTCAAGTATAAAGCGAAAGGAGCGGAAATTCGAGTCATAGGACAACCAATTTGAAGATTCTTGTGCTAGATAGTTGAACTATTGATCTTGTAAGAGTTCCAATGGGTTTTCTGTCTTTTGCATGGATATCTTTAGTTTTTTTTTTAATTTAGTTTGAACAAGAGCTAGATTTGTTATGGATATCTAGATTAGATGAATCCTATGATGAATTACAGGTTATGACTATTGATTGATTTGTGGTTTTCATGAATTTTATTGAGATTCAATTGTGGTTTTGAATGTTCTTTATAACTTTGCGTTGGTAGGCTGAGAAATCATCTTGCAAATTAGATCTCCTATATTTGAAAAAAGTTGCATGCAATTCTAGAGATAGAATTACAGAACTTCTCCGCATTAGTGTAATGCTAATAGAGGAATGTATGAAACTTAATGCTGGATTAGAGGTTTTAGTCTAAAAGAGAGTTTGGCTAATCAACTTAGTCTTAGTTGTTAATCTAATCGAGAGATATTTTAGCAAAAGATAGATATTCCTACGGTCCTATATTCATTAATTCCCAAATTAATTGAGTTATATAAGTATGAGTCATAGGAGGAGTTGAGCCTAGGTGTCCACTTTTCTCCATTTGAATCAATCTAATTCATTTGCATTGTTCTTGTTTTCATGCTGTTGATTGCGTAATTTAATTTTGTTAGTAATTATTAGTTCATTTTTTATACTCAATATTTGCTCGGTTAGATAATAGTTTAGGTTGATAGTAGTAGTACTTGACTGTCCTCGTGGGATCAACATATGATACTCTGTAGCTATATTACTAGTCGATAGGTATACTTGCCTAGCGGATTGTGGTAATATTGTTCGTAGAATTCGCATCATTTAACATGTTTTGGTGAGATTTGGGAGAGGTTTAAGATTGGTTTGTGTGAGGATTTTGACGTGTTTTTTATTAATGTTGGATTTAGGTTTTCGGTTAAGCAATAATTAGGGGTTGGCCTAATCCAAGTTCTAAATTCCTTAATGGACATGTAAGATTGGTTATTTACACATTTGTGTGATGAAATGTATTATACGAGCCCAACTATGTGGAGTTCGAAGTAAGTGTCTACACTTACCATTGTAGGTTTTGTATCTGTATGGGTTAAGCATACATGATAAATTGCATGTGTTGAAATGGTAGTGAACATGAGTCTTAAATGGCCTTGATTGTGGTTGTGCTTGTGTGGTTATAAGGAATGGTTGACCTTATATGAGCTTTTATGATTCATGTGGCTATGATATGCTCAATGTGAGATGGGTTGTTGTTGTATGGATTATATGAAATGTAAATGATGTTTGAGCTATATGTGGCAATTATGCGATGTGGTTGACTTTATGTGGAAATTGGATGATTGAGAGTGAATTGCTGCAAGTGTGATAATGAGAATGTCATTATAACATGTTGAGTTCGTGCTTGTGTGCTAAAGTGATGATATTGATGAGGTTGTGATGGTGCAATATGGATTATGAACTTGGGAATAAATGCTTGTGATTAATGCTTGTAAAGAATGAAATTGAAAACCCATGTGGCTTGATATAGTATTGAGAATTTATGGCCATAATGAATAGTATGATTCATGTGTTGCATTGCATACTTGTGTGACACATGACCATGAGATCCTAGGCTGGACCTTAGGACAATTTTGAGCGAGAGCTCGATGCCATTCTAGGACCAATGAAGATTTCAAGAGAGATCTCGATGCAGGTTTGAGACTGAGGTTTTTCTGAGTTGCGCTCGATGCCGGACTGGGTTCAATGTCAGACTGGGTCTGAGGATATTTTCGGTAAGAGCTCGATGCCGGTTTAGGACAGAGGAAAAGGGAAGACCTTGGGGCATGCATAGTTATATGAGAATGCATTGGCATTGCATATTTGCATTCATCCTTACTTTATGTTATGTTCTCATGTGC
>CANYCX012633012.1:0-16568 GCA_948193385.1 Breynia disticha f. nivosa
GAATCCAGTATTTAAAGATACTGATATTAGAATCCAATATTTTCAGTTTGTAAACGGTTTTTGGGATTGAAATTTCTGAGAATTGCCGAGGTTGGAGGGTTCAATCATGGAATTAGAAGAATCACAGTGTTCATGTAAATCTTAGAACATAACCACAACCTGTTTCTCGGTAAACGAGAGTCTCACATTGGAGAGTTGTAGGTGTGAGAACGATTTATTGATGTGGAACATAACTCAATATCTTAAGGTTTTGAATAAACATGTGGTGTTAGACCCACTTGTTTCTTGTCTATTGTTTTGCAATTTTGCAAGGTCGCATTGATCGACCATTTTATTGCATCAGTCAGCTCAAGACATCAAATCTTGATTTTCATGTGTGTTTATGACCAAAATCAGATGTAGCACAAACTTGGTAAAGCTGCAGCTAGAGTTTGCTTTGTGCAGATAGCTCCTGCTTCATTTTGTCCCTTAGAACTCTTCTTAGCAACTTATTTGAAGCTGTCCGGGGAAATTCCTGGATGATTCTGACGAAGCTCACCTGTCAAGAATTGAAAATTTAGAAACTAATCATCTATGCAACTGAGGTTTAACATTGGAAATGATTGAACCTTAAAAAGAGGATTGAGATTTTTCTGGATGGCCTTCGAGAATTTTATTTTCAGATTTTCTTCTTCAGCCGTAGATCCGTTCTTCATAACCACAAATATTGCCAGCAGTTCAGGACCACCATCAACTGGAGCTACTGTGACTGCAGCGGTCTCCATAACGTTCTCGTCTGCACGATCACAGACACGTTCTATTTCGATTGAACTTGTCTTCAGATCAACAGAAGTGTGTTAATATATTAG
Organism: Breynia disticha f. nivosa; assembly: GCA_948193385.1. NCBI lineage: Eukaryota > Viridiplantae > Streptophyta > Magnoliopsida > Malpighiales > Phyllanthaceae > Breynia > Breynia disticha. Next base: position 849 of record CANYCX012633012.1, read on the forward strand.
ATCATTCAACAATAAATCTATCTCAAAACATAGGAGTGTTTCAGTTTCACACCTTGATACCACCAAGATTCATAGTGTCATCGGCCCTGCCCTGGACGACAAAATAGCCTCCAACCATTCTCTTCAAAATGTCTCCATGTCTCCTAAGGCGCTGAAACAGAACAGTTTATCAGAAGAAAACAGAGGTTTCGCGTCTCACAATCTGTATTGATCAGAATTAAGCTCACCAGTCCCTTATATAGAGGCATTCCTTGGAAGTATATTGCATCATGGTCAGCGTTAAGCAATCTATCACTCGCTCCCATGATAGAAGGAAATAAACCAACTTCGCCGATGCAAGGATGATCATCGGCCTTTCATAGCTCACAGAAATCAGATACACTCACAAGAAAAATACCATTTAGCAAAGAAATTGAAGCCAAGAATGATCTTAGAATTGTTCTTACAAATGGGATTCCATTTTCATTAAGGATGACAAAACCTGTTGACATGGTCGGTGTGCTAAATGCGCCAAAAGCTTGCGGCTGCAGAGGGCTTCCCATGATGTAGGATGATGCAAGTTCTGTGCCTCCACACAATTCAATTATTGGCTTGTAATAAGCTCTTGAAGAAAGCCAGAGATCATCATCAACATTGGAAGCTTCACCAGTTGAACAAAATGTTCTGCACAAAGACACAATAAGTACTAATCATCGGAGCAGATATGAAGAAGCTTTTTTCCTTTTCTTTTCAATTTCGAGTTCAAGGATTTCATACTTTATCTTTGTCCAATCTAAGCCCTCCATACAGTTGGTACTCTTCCATGTTTTCACCAAGCTTGGAACCGTACCCAAAATGGTGACTCCAGCATCCTGAACAAAATTTAACAGCAGATGATGTCATTTCTCTTCAGAATAACAGATTCATTAAATGATTTCTAGAACATACCTGAACAAATTTTCCGAACTGACGGCTGAGTGGAGATCCATGAAATAAAGCAAGAGTTACACCATTAAGAAAGCATCCGTATATCAAAGCAGGTCCCATCACCCATCCTAAATTCGTAGGCCAGCATTTGACGTCACCAACTTGAACATTAACAAGAGACCAAGCTTCGCTTGAAGATCGAATTGGCGAAACCTGAGTCCATGCAATGGCTTTTGGATCGCCTAATAAGTTACGTACACAAGACTTGAGAGATCATGTCTGCTTAAGAATCGAATCCATTTAGAGAGTAGAAACTTGTCTGTTGAATACCTGTGGTTCCTGATGAAAACAGGATATTGGTGACCGAGTCTATTGGCTGGTGAACTGGATTGTAGAAATTTGATCTGTCAGGAAGAGTGTATTAGTAAATACAGATTCTTGTATAAATGTTACCATTTCAGGAGTTTGCAATGGTTACCTTGGAAGGCAATTGACGCGAGCAACAAAATCATTCCACGACAGATCCTGCTCTCTTAGTTGGATTCCTAACCTGTTTCCAGTCGATGGAAGAACAACTACCTTCGGCGGTTCAGCTCCGACAACACGACTGTAAAAGACGAATAGATCTGTTTCAGTCTTTTTCCGTGCAGTGAAACAATTCCTTACAGGAATGTTGTTAACTCTGAGAATGCACAATTAGTAAGGTTATCGTTACCTGTACAAAGGAAATCTTCGGCCTCCTCTGAGAATAAAATCCTGAATGTAAATGGAACATAACAATCAGTTAAAGAACATATTCAAAACGACTCAATTCATTTTCAATCTGTGTATTGCAGGATGTGTGGAAGTTACTTGAGTAAAGAAGTTACTTGAGTAAAGATCCCCTTCGCATTCGACACACGTAGGCGAGTAGCGATTTCTTGAGACGCAAAGCTGTCAGCAATGGACACAACAACAAATCCTGCCAGTACAATTGCCAAGTAAATTATCACTGCATTTACTGTCATTGGCATGTCAATCGCAATCGCATCACCCTTCGTGAACGTAGCATCTAATGCATTAGCCACCAACCTGAAAGTTTGAGCAATTACCAGAACTATGCAAGATTTCATAATAAGAGCTATATTATCGAACAAGAAACAGCAAGTCTTAGGACCATTACATTACTTGTTCTCTGAGTTCCTTCAATGTCATATTATTCAAACTGGATTCATCACTCTCGTCTCGCCAAACGATAGCAACACTATCATCCCTTTTTTGTGGATGAGTTGATGGTTGCAAACAGCATTCAGCAATGTTCAAACCTGAACCTGGAAGCCATGTTCCCCCAGGTTTTGATCTGTCAGTAGAGTCAAGAACACACCTTGGAGGCTCATGAAACACAATTGATAACTCTTTTAGAACAATTCGCCAATAATCCTGCGAATCATTTGCACAGTTATGCTTTAGAGCAACAAGTTTAACTTTCACATCTTTCTTTACTTTAACATCAAAATAAATTTACGTAACAGTTCATCACTTACCTCAGGATGATCAACTGTATATCTCTGGAAGAGACTGAAGCTTTTTATAGGGTCTTCGTAAGAAGTTCCTAAGAATTTAGGACCATAGATTTCCATCACTCTTCCCAAATTCGTATCTTTAGCCTGATGTCTACAATATAAAGAATTCACCTCATGAGATCAAAATTGTTTATAGTTTACAACATACTGAACTAGAAGTTGTTAAAGCATCATCCCTTCAATTAAATCATGAAAACTATAACAGTTAGCAAAAACAATGAAAAGGGTAGTTCAAAAGAGATTACAGATGGGGAAACCAATAAATAGGAAGTCCATTAATGGAAGAATCCCAATGAGCATAGACAGAATAGTAAACCAGTTGGTGCAAAGCATGGGGATGCCATGGTTTCAACACTTTCTTGTTCACCAACTCCTTCCATATATCTCTAGGATCAGAACAGTTTGCTGCATCAATTGTCTCTTTGAGAATTCTGCAGAAATCATCAGCCTCCTTCACAGAAAATCCACTCGCTTTTATTATGTCATCAACCCCAACTTGAGCTATGTTTTTCCTCTCCATTTTTCTGTAAACCAAAAGAACTTGAATGTAAGTGTATTTCTGAAAGTAGGTTCATCTGAATCCATATTCTTATTGCAAGAGTAGGTGGAAGTTACATCACGTGAAAATGATATCTGATTAATGCTATCCAATTAGTTGTTTTTGTGTTATAATTACCAAAATAACATCGAATACAAGAGTGAGATAATTCAACTCTTCAACTTACATTGAACAAAACTACCAAGAGTTGTTTTTCTTTTATTAGGTCTCCGAACCAGTAGAAACTCACAAAATATATCTTCATGCAATGTGTAAGGAATGTTATGACAAATGCATTCAGTGCATGAAGAATTATGGGGAAATCCCCTAAATCACAAATGAATATACAAGCGTATTTGTATTCTGATAGAGTCCCACGTGAATTAATAAGAATGGAGTGGCCGGTTCTTGAGAAATGCTCGACCAACTGGCTCATGATAAATGAGGATTTGGTATCCTATCATATTCATTCACAGATGGTAGCCACCTCGATGAAACAGAACAAAGTTGGCAAGAAATTGTATGAAGTTCTACACTTAAAAGTTCCGACAAAATAAATTTGGAGCACAGGAAAAGGAAACTACTAACTACGTTTTGAAAACAACTAATTTCACATGTAAGCTGCACTCAAGATTCAGAAACTCTTCACGAAACTGCAGGCTTTCTGTCTTCTAACTTCACTTTCTTGCTTTCTCATTAACGTAGTTAAAGTGAGTGTATTCCTCTTCACATGGCATCTTACACAAATAACCATTTGTCGAGATTTGCGATCTTCTGCTAGATTTTACTCTGTGCAGATAGATTATGCTTCATTTGGTCCCTTAGAACTCTTCTCAGTAGTTTGTTAGAAGCAGTTCGAGGAAATTCTGGGACAATTTTGATAAAGTTCACCTTCAAGAACGAAAAAAGTTGGAAACAATCATGTTAACTGAAATTATTTTATATAAGTTGCACAATGAAATGATTAAGTTAAGCATCACACCTTGAATAAAGGGTTCAGATTTTTCTGGATAGCCTTCGAGAATTTCGTTTTCAATAGGTCTGGATCAGCAGTAAGTCCCTTCTTCAGTACAACAAAAACTACCAGCAGTTCAGGGCCACCATCTGGAGGCGCAACACTGATTGCAGCAGTCTCCATGATGTTTTCATCAGCCCGATCACACACGCGTTCTATTTCAACCGAGCTTGTCTGCATTTCAATAAAGATTGAAGAAAATAAATTGCCCACATACGTAAAATTAAATGGAAATGACACAGAAGTGAGTTGCAGATCACAGGAGATCAACCTTGATGCCTCCAAGATTCATTGTGTCATCAGCCCTGCCTTGTACAACGAAATAGCCACCAGCCATTCTCTTCAGAATGTCTCCATGTCTCCGAAGGCGCTAAAAATGACGAAAACAGATGTCAAATCATCAAATTTCATCTACAATGTCATGTTCTATCACTTCGTTTTACATTTCTGTATCCATAAGTTGTTAAAACAATAATGAAATGCCTAGCACTTGTTTCTGTTCTGTAAGAAAAGTGTGAGACAACAGTACCACTCCTTTGAACATTGGCATTCCTTTGAAGTACACTTCGTGATGATCAGCGTTAAGCAATCTATCACTCGCTCCCATGTACAAAGGAAACAAACCCACTTCACCAACGCAAGGTTCGTTATCCGGCTGTCAAATGGTCAGTTAAATCAAACATATTAAGCCAAAAACAACTACAGGCCTCATTTGATTCAACAACAACTTATATTTTGATTTGGAGTGCTAAGAAAAATCAAGTCAAGAAACAGTTTGAATGTTCTTACAAATGGCATTCCATTCTCATCAAGGATGACAAAGCCACTTGTCATAGATGCAGTGCTAAATGCTCCAAAAGACTGTGGCTGCAGTGGACTCCCTTGAACGTATGATGACGCGAGTTCTGTGCCTCCGCAACATTCAATGATAGGCTTGTAATAAGCTTTTGACGAAAGCCAGAGATCATCATCAACATTGGAAGTTTCCCCAGTGGATCCAAAAGCTCTGCACATGCACACGTTTATGTCCTTTCGTAAAGAACTCATATAGAAAGACTAATTTGTTAGGTTTAATGAGTAAATACTTTATTTGGGTCCAATCTAAGCCATCCATGCAGTTGGTGCTCTTCCACGCTTTCACTAAGCTTGGAACTGTGCCCAAAATTGTAACCCCAGCATCCTAAAAAAAGCATAAGAGCTTTCATGAGATGATAATTTCTGGACTTTGCTGTTCATAAAGAAAATTGATACTCATAACGAAAAACATAAACAGCAATATGTCCAAGTAAGATTCCTGTGCTCAGTTCATTCACCAAAAGCTGTATTATCGATATCTAGGAGCTTATCAGTTTCTGCAAGTTGTAATAGTAAAACTGGCTGTATTATCATGCATCTGCTGGGTCCTGAAGCTTAATTCTGTCCGACTTGTTCCGTTTCATGCCTCAGAACAAAAGCTAAATGCAAACTAGATGTTTATGTGATTAGTACGGAAAGTTACCTGAACAAACTTTCCAAATTGCCGGTCTAGTGGAGATCCATTGAACAAAGCAAGAGTAGCACCAGTTAAAAAGCATGAGTACAGCAAAATTGGTCCCATCACCCATCCCAAATTTGTAGGCCAACAGTAAACATCACCGGCTTGAACATCAACATTGGCCCATGCATCACTAGAACATCGAATTGGTGAAAGATGAGTCCATACAATAGCTTTTGGTTCTCCTGATCAGACAGATATAATCATGCAATAACAACACAAAGCGAAGCGAGTCCAAGTCCAACGACATTAAGAGGCACGTGTTATCTCTCTACCTGTGGTTCCAGAAGAAAAGAGTATGTTGGTTGCAGAGTCTACTGATTGGTAACATGGAATGTAATAATTTGGTCTGTCAAGAAAGGACTATCAGCATTTGCAGAGGTAAGCATAACCAAAAAGAGCTCAACATAATATTCCAGAGATATTCATCATTTCACAACAGTTCAAATGTTACCTAGTTAAATGGTTTGCACCTGCCAGAAAATCTTCCCATGACTTATCTTGTTCTCTTAACTGAACTCCTACCTTGTTTTCAATTGCTGGGAGTACAATAGCCTTAAGTTGCGTTGCCTCTGCAACACGGCTGTGGAAGAGAAGAAGTTCTAAAGCTGTTATAACACAGTAGTGCTCTAAACACAGAAATGAAGCAGCATTCTGAGCATATCATTATAGTTATAATCAAATGAAAAAGATTCACAACATAATAAGTGGAAAAGGTAGTCTTTTACCTGTACAATGGAAATTTTCGACCTCCTCTTACCATAAAATCCTGAAGAAAAGATCAAATGTGAGATTTCTAGATTGCTAGGACAAATGAAATCTTCTAACAATACCAAATCTTCTATATGCTGTGAAAACTCACAAGGTAAGCTCACCTGAGTAAAAATTCCTTTCGCATTCGACACCCGTAAACGCGTAGCAATTTCTTTGGGTGCAAAGCTGTCAGCTATTGATGCAACAACAAATCCTCCTAATACAATGGCCAGATAAATTATAACTGCATTCACTGTCATTGGCATATCAATTGCAATAGTATCTCCCTTTGTAAATGTAGCATCCAAGGCATTAGCAACCAACCTGAAAATTTGTGCATATCAAAATGTCAAGACCTGTTTCATTTTTATTTCAGAGATTGAGGTTTTATGGACTGATGGCAGAATTAAATCGTAATCTGTTGCAAGAATCAAAGCTAAAAGACAAGTATTTGAAGTATTACATTACTTGTTCTCGGAGTTCTTTTAATGTCAAGCTATACAGAGCAGAATCATCACTTTCGTCTCGCCACACAATTGCTACACTATCATCCCTTTTCAGAGGATGATTTGAAGGCTTCAAACAGCATTCAGCAATATTTAGAACCGAACCAGGAAGCCAAGTCCCCCCAGGTCTCGATTTGTCAGATGTGTCAAGAATGCACCTCGGAGGTTTACGAAATTCAATTGACATCTCTTTCAGAATGATTGACCAATAGTCCTAAAATCATTTAAAACATATATTCCCTTCAAGCTTCGCATAACAAGAAACAACAATGGCAGAATATTAAGTAATTACCACAGGATGTTGAACTGTGTATTTCTGAAAGTTGCTATAGCTTGTTATAGGATCTTTATATGAACTTCCCAAAAACTTTGGTCCATAGCTTTCCATTGCTCTTCCCATATTTGTTCTTTTAGCCTGATATCTACCATTCATTCATATAAATATCAATCAGTTGCAAGAACAGAAACAAAACTCTGACCCATCAATCTATAGAGTCAAAGGAGCAAATTTTATCAAATATCAACAGAAACAACAGAGAAAGAGAGAGAGAGAGAGATTACAGAGAAGGGAACCAATAAAGAGGAGGGCCACTGATGGAAGCATCCCAATGAGCATATACAGAATAATAAATGAGTTGATGAAGTCCATGTGAATACCATGGTTTTAAAACCCTCATAGTAACAAGCTCTTTCCATATATCTCTAGGGTCTGAACTCTTTGCTCCTTCAATGGTTCTTTTCAGAGTTCTATGGAATTTTTCAGCATCTTCCTTAGATAAACCACCAGCCTTGATTATGTCATCCACGCTTACTTCATCAATGCTCTTCTTCTCCATCTTTTCTCTGCTCTCGTCTCTTCTATTGAGTGCACACTTCAAAGTTCAAAGTCTAAATATTTTATAAGAACAGTCGAGGTTAGGTGGCTACAAATTGTGTAGATTAAACTAATGAGTGGTAGATAGTCCACGTGACTACTGGTACTTCTATGGTTCTATCTATAGTTCTACAGCCAGTTTTAAAAAATATAGGGTGGGAGCACAGTATCTCAGTCTAAGCTCAGAAAAAATAGTCGGGTTCAAAGAACACTTGCAGAGGTAATTAAGTATGCCTCATACCAAAGAGATTAACGGAAATTTAAATTTGTGGTCGTTATAATACGAATATTTTATTATTACTACTAGACCAATCTTTGGGGTTAGTTCTATTACATTATGCATTGGTAAGATTTGTGTTGTTTTAGGTTCACCAAACTACAAAAGAGTCAATTTTAGATTGGATGTGATTGTAGCACCAACTTCATTCCTCACTTTAGTCTCGAAAGCAACCGCAACTACAAGGCTTTACGACTTTCCATTACCAAATATGGCAGTATTAGTTCATGTTAATCTTACCATAATGATGACACGATATTTTTTTTGTCAAATATTATCATTCGTACATAAATATTACGAAAATTAAATTCGTGTCATTTGTGTCGTGCTATAAACGGGGTATTGATAAATCATGTTATCGTTTCAGAAATTTATAGCGGACAACCCTAAATACATTATAAACTCAGGGATGTTTCCTCTTATAACAACTGCAGGATTAACCAGGCAGTTTGTATATTTTCTGTTGCCAAAGTTTGATCCTGCTAAAAATTGAACAAAAAAGAGCAAATGAGAGAAGTAAACTTGGCAGTTTTCATATTTCCTGTTGTCCTGAATTCTTTCACGTTTCGAATCAGCATTTGATAAATTGGTGAAAAGCTTTTCTGGAAATGATTTACATGTAAACATACACATGCTCTGAATAAGCAGAAATCTTATCCAATTTAGTGCATGTTGAACATCTGCAATGGGCTAATGCGAACTATATTGATGCATCAGATTAGCTCTGTCCGGAAAAAATTTTGAGGAAAGTATACTGCTCCCTGATGTTCCAGTAACTTTATCAGATTGATCACATTCACTTGGCGAATCGCAGTGTCCACTCCGCGGCCAGTTCGTCGTGTTTTGCTCTATCAGCCAAGTATAAGTGTGCAATGCCAGGAACAACAGGATTATCTGCAAATGAAGACAGAGTCCAAATGTTAGGAAGAGTTGAACCTTAGGGATCTTGATGCATAACGCGATTTCATACGAGAAGTGGATTTTGCGAAACAGAAGAAGATAAAGTCCACTTCTACAGATTGATTTATGCAAATCATTTTTAGAGCTGAACTTGATTTCTAATCAGTGAAAGCAAGTATATCTTGTAGAACATCACAACAGTCAAGCGTGATAAACAGACATTTTACGGCAGCAACATGAATTCACAATTTTTTTGCAGCAAATCGTCAAGCATCGATGAAGCAAATAACAGCACGAGTATCCGGCAACCATAAAACGACCGGAAGGAAAAACAAGCAATAAACAAAAACAAATGTAGTTGAAGAGTTATGAAGAATTACACAGGTCCGGATGAGTAAAAATGGATCTGATTGCAAGTAGAACGTTAGTAATTGTTAGAGCTGGACTCCAACCATCCTTCAAAATTCCCAAACTCAGATTGCCAGCAGAATCAACATTACAATGGTAGATACGAGTTTTGAATACTACCTGCAGCAAGATCATATCAAAATAATACAAAACATCTACAAAGCAATACCAAAGAGACAAACTTTATGCCCATAAATTCAAAATCTCTCAATCAGAAAACTTTTTAAAAAACCAAAACCATCTGATTACTCAAAACAAATAAAATTTATGCCATTGGTAAGTCACAAATACAGTAAAGATCAGAAAACTTGTAGATTGTAAAACAACCAAAACCACTCAAAACAAGTAGAATTCAAACATGGAAATTCACAAACAGAAATAAAGACACAATCTTTAATACAAAAAGAACATTACCACAATCAAAAACATACTAAAACAAACTGATTAAAATTTACCCGAGGTGGTTTGAAGGGATAATCAACAGGAAATGTAATGTCAAGGAAAAAAATTCCACCTTGGTATGGAGTGCCTACAAAAAAATCACAAAACCATCAAAAAGATGCCAACTTTTAACTCATTCAAAATACTTGCTATTCCATCAGTATAATTCTTTCTTGTCTCAATTCTACACGAAACATACAAGAAAAACTTGAAATATTTTCATCATTGAAACACCAAACTCAACGGTACAAGCTCAAAAGAAGCAAAAAGAGAATCCGAAGCAATACCAGAAGGACCAAAAAGAGTTGAAACCCAGTGGGAAAGATTATCTCCTTTAGGACCAGCAGAACAATCAGGAGGTGGGTCCATATTAAGTTCAGCCATTTCTCTTTGTATTCTTCTTCCTGAAGTAGAAACTGAAGTAGCTGAAACCCATGAAGATGGGGAAGTTGTTTCTCTTGGTGTTGATCCAAATGGAATGCCTGAAATGTTTTCTCTGTTCATGTTATCTTTAAGTAGTTTGAAGCAGTTTTCTTCTGTTCAGAATGTTTTGGATAAAAGCTGTAATAAGCGAGAAGTCACGACAATTTGGCTTAGGACGACTTGTCGTCTGTTTTTTCCTCTTTTGGAAGTGTATTTGGTGCATCGATTTGTCTTTATTTCCAAATTTGGGCCCACTTTTTTAAAGGTTTGCAAATAATGACAATTTTTAACCTGAAACAATATATTTTTTAAAAGCATTATTTTATGTACAGGTAGAAAAATCGAATCAAAATCGACTCGATCTAATTCGTCGGTTCTAAAGTCAGAATTGAACCAATTACTAGTTCACAGTCTAATTACAATTCGTAGGAACCATGAATCGGAACTAACTGTTCGGTTTATTTTTAGTAGAAAACGCAAGCCGAACAGAACCAGCCCAATCAAATCCGTTGGTCTTAGAACCAAAATTGAAACCGAATCGTTGAAAAAGTCCAGTTTCAAATCTGGTTCTAATTCCTACAAGCCATGAATTATGAATCAACTATTCAACTCATTTTTTACGCACATAACTTTACAGCCGAAATTTTCTGAATAATAGTATTCGATAGAAGATACTCCGACACAATTACGACAATTCTATACTAACACAGTAAAGGATTGCAAGTAAAATAAGAGTTAACTTCTTCACTTGTCAAATAGAGAGAGGTAAAACCAATTTCCCATGTTTACAGATACCATTTTGCCCCAACATAAACCTCACTGCACAAATGAATTAGAGGTGAAGAAAAGAATGGTGAAGTAAAATAAAGAGAGGAAAGGGTTTGAATCAGAAAGAAAGAAACACCATGGTTGCCTATTCTTCAATGGACACTACACATACAAGCATGATCATTATAAGTGTCTCCTGCATGAATGAATTGTTCATGTTGAGCCACCTAATGAGCAGCAAAATTGAATAGAGTTGGGAATCAAAGTAAGATCCCACCAAGGAATGCACAGAATATCAGAAGCGACAATCTCGGAACTTCCAAGTTCGTACTGCCTCCTCCTTCCGGGCTGATCGGTCCGAATGCGGACACCGGCGGGTTTATTCCTCCTGTGGTGCTTGAATTTGTACTGTTGAAACATATGGACAAGTTTAGACTTGCTGGAAAAAACAAGCTTCTAACAAAAACATTAGTGGAAGTAAGTGACAATAGCTATGATCTGATTCTCACCTTCCTGTAAATACACACGAGCTGTAACCTGCAAGATTTGAGAAATTAGAAAACCAAATGAGAAATAAACAACATAGAATAGGAATGCTCAATTTAATCGAATAACAATGTCGGAAATTTTAAACCATGCTCAAGACTGGTATAAGTTTGAAGAAACTCCAGTATTTTATCAAAACCTGCATCTGACGATTCGGATTGCACTATCACAAGATTATGCAATTGTTTATCTTGCAATGTGAGTACCATAAATATCTATATCTCAATGTAAGTGCAAATGAGGCTCAATTATGCTCATAACGAATCAAAATGCTAATAAGAAAACATGCAAGAATGTGAGTACCATGCTTTTGTCAGAAGCATTTATTCATATTTAAGTCAAGGAAAGTTCTACCTAGGAACAATAGCAAAATCCCAGAAATGGTAGAGCCATAGATCAGACAGAATAAGGGCACTTACTGGGATCAATCGTAGTCGTCGTTGCAGTACCATCAAAGTCGCATGTTCCACCAGTACTATGCATTTTTTGATAATAGTCATTGTAAGCATAAGATGCATGGTTTTCAAAGGTATTAGGAAAATAGCATGGCCCCCCTTGTTGAATGGCAGTACAATTCGCCCCTCCTTGCCCACACGCCCAGTTTAAGCCTTCCTGCAACTTATCAGGATCAGCATTTGGCTTTGCGATACAGAAGACAACAGAAGAATTTCCGTTGAGTCGACCTAAGCCACCCAAATTAATAGTATAAACGGAAGAACCGTTGGAGAAAAACAAGCCCCAGTTTCTCTCCGAGACAGGGCCTGGTCTCTTATCTTCATTGAACAACTCGTAAATATATGTATTGATAGGTATTTTTGTATGACTAGGTGGACCAGAGTCGTTTAGAACTCTCTTGACCAAATTGTTATTGAAGGTCTCGGCATTGTCAGCAGTAGCATCGGGCTCATTAGCTCCACCAAGCCAAGGCCAGCCTGTTTCTGTAACAACAATAGGGATACCAGAAATATTGAGAGCATCCATGGAGTAATATGTGGCATCAACCATAGCATCAAACATGCTGTTGTAGTGGAAAAGAGTGTTGGGATCAACAATCTGCTTAACAGAAGTGAGAGGCCTGAACAGTGCATAATCAATCGGGAAAATGCCGTTTCCCGTTGTGTATCCATAATATGGATATGCATTTAACATGTAGTATGAGTCTGTGTTCTTCAAAAACTGAAGCAGCTGATAGATTGTAGAGTTCCATGTAAAATTGAATGTGGCAGTTGAGGGAGGAAATGGCATAGGTATAACATCCATTGATTGTGGGGTTGAAACTTTAACTTGAAAATTCAAGTTTGAAGCAACCAGAGCTTTGTGAAGGTTATTCAATGCAGGAACCAAAACACGAGCGACGTTAGGAATTGTCGTAAGAACCTCGCTGCCAACTGCAATGGCAGTAATGTTGGTTGCAGGTAAGTAAGGAGCAACATTCTTATTGACCCATGTTGCTGCTGTGGATGGGAATTCTCCAATACCTAAAACTTCCTCATTTGTGACACCAACTATTACTTCTATACTGCTGTTAGCTAAGGCCTTCAGCATATGAGCATCGGCATCGTAAAGGCGTACATGAGTAATTTGATTCACTTTTAAGATATTAACCACATCTGAAGCTGCTGGCACGCTGGAAAGATCTGTGCCAATGTTGACACCAACAAACGCGCCTACGAATTCAAAAAGTATTAAGACGATCATACTCGCTAATGTTTCCAGTTTATAATAGAAGAAAATGGTTAAAAAGATTACCTAGTGCTCTGTCGCACAAGAACACTAAAAGAAGAAAAAGAACTTCAATCCGTTCTTTGACCCCCATCCGATCCAAGAGTTTCAAATATGTTGCTCTTGGAGCCTAAACTGCCAGAAGATTTACAGGCAAAGTCAATTGAAATAAACTATTAAACAAAACAACTTGAGAACACAAAGTAAAAGTAACCCAGAATCTACTAAAGCTTTCCTAAGTAGACAATCATGGTAGAAATATAATGCGTCGGGTTCATATACAAAAATCTCTGTAAGAATGCCAAGTATTATAAGTACGAACTCAATTGAAAAAACAATTTCTAAATCTTCAGACATTCCCTCATTTTTGCATGCATAATCTTGCCAAATTTATCTCACCATAAACAGCAATTAACTGTTGCAGAGATCATAATACAAATTATACAATCTCCAGCAATTTCTCACCATAACAGCTTCCATAAAACACAAACTATTCCAGAACCAAAAGCAGTAAAAGATCAAGAAATGCAAAAACATTTATTCAATCAGAACTATTCTGGCCACCAAAACTCATACACAATTCAACCAACTGAACAGTCAAAAAGAATATTCACAAGAAAGTGAAAAGGCAAACTTCAAAAACTCCACTTTACGAAAAAAAAAAAGAAACAAACTTCAAAACTTCAGCAGCAAAAACTTCAAGAATGATCGAACAACTCAAATAACAGCTCAAAACAAGAAAAAGACAGAATCTTGAGGCAACCCAAATGAGAAAACAATAAAAAGAAGCTAAAAGTTACCTTATTTCAGCTCAAACACAGCAAGAAACAAAGCCTGCAAGTGAGAAAACACAAAACACAAAGAGTTAACAAAACCCTAACAGAAGTAAAACAGAAAAACGTTCAAGAATCCAGTAGCGAGAACATAAACCAAACAAAACTCACTTGAAACTTCCCCACTTAAAGTCACAGCCTTTCTAGGTGGAAAAAACTAAACAGCACCAGAAAACACTTCACACTTCGTAAGATTTAAAAGTATGGCCCCACCCATGTAGTAGAACTAAAGTGCAGTGTAATAAAATACGTGCAATCATTACAACAACATCAGAAGAGATTTAGAAACCTCTAAAATGGCATGTATCGTTTGTCTAAACCTTAGCTACTAATGACCACCCCATAATTGTCTTATTGACTAATCTTTTTTATTTGTATTTTGAGACGAAACTAAGCTTTCGTTATATGAGTATAGAGGAATGCAAATGGAGCATCGACCGGCCATTGAAGGTTGAAAGTATTAGTGTGATGTTATGTTAGATTAAAGAATGAAAACTCAAGGTTTCTAGATAAGTTTGTTTTCATAGAAGTCAAGGAAGTATAATAAATAGGATAATATTAATAGAAATGTAATCTAATCCCTCCAAAAGAAATGCATGAAAGGTCAAAAGAAAAACGGTTTGGATGTGGAAAAAAACAGCAATAAAGCAGAGTGGAAGGAAGAACCGAAAGGTTTATGTAATTTAATTCAAAATTGATTGGCTAATGAATACAATTTGTGTTGATATCTTTACAATTTCTTAAACACACAAAATTAATCTCGTTTTAATTTAATATTACATATATTTTTATTTTATATATACTCTCTCTGTTTTATATTATATATCACTTAAAGTTTTATATTTATTTAATTATATCAAAAGACCACTAAACTAACACAGGACGGAGAGTATTACATATTATTTATAAGTTATTATTACTCGTAATTTTCATAATTTATCTAAAATCGTTTGTTAATAAGGAAAAAAAATGTAATAAAAATATTGATCAACTGATGTTGAATGTAGAAGATTTTTTGCTATTTTTAAATACATATTCCGTTAATATTTAGAATTGGTCATATTCAATTTCTCCCTCCGTCTCACAATGAATGTCGTTTAAAATTTTGCACACGAATTAAGAATATATTTAATATTGACAAATAATAAAAACAACTAAATTAAATTTATATTAAAAATATAAAATTAATAAGGATAACTTTTTTAAAAAAAGAATAAATACTACATTGATAATACAAAATTACAGATAATATGAAAAAACACAAATTTTTTAAGACAACAATTATTGTGGTACACAGGGAGCATTTATTATTTTCCTGTTTAATATATACTCGACCTCTGTCCTGCTTAAAGCTTAGTAAAAGTGTCCATCTTTTCTGTCGCATCGAAATTCTGTTCAAATATTCCTAAAATAACAGAAATTGACATTTCAGACTTCAAGTTCTTTAACATGACAAGAACTTAACATGTTGTCTCACAGAGCAAACGGAACAGCACAAAATGATGCCCTCTTTCGCATGAACCTTTGGAAACATATTCATGTTTGCTTAGATGACAGTGACATTTCATTGTGCCTGCAAAAACTGCCATTCCTAGTTTCATCTAATATTGCCAGCACCATCTTCCTTCTTGCCACACTCTGCAGAATTTGCTAACAAGCTGTGTATAGAATATATCAGCATACCAAAAACGATGGAAAATGAAAGTCTTTTTGG
>CANYCX012636460.1:0-15570 GCA_948193385.1 Breynia disticha f. nivosa
CATGTACTCCAGATTACAAGACGTAGGAATACTTGCTGTTATTAATTTCTTGAGTAGGGGTAAAATAGTCTATTTTCTTGTTATTAAAGTGGTTTCTTAATTTGTGTGTCCATTGTCAAATGGACACTTATTTAGGAACAGAGGGAGAATTATTTTTTGTTACAAAATTTTAGGTAAGGGGTTGGGCTAATCCATAGGTCAATGGTGAGAGTATCTTTTCGAGTAGTCTGGCGAACGAGCAGATTAGCGGGCTCGTATGCCTCCTCAAGCGCCGCTACAGCTCTAGGATTCAAACCGCTCACCCTTAACATGAGAATTGAACCCTTAACTGCTGAACCTACGTACGATGAATTGCGATTTTATTATTGTTAGGTGTGGAGTTGTGTGTAATTTTTTTTGGTCATGTGTTTAATGAAAATGTTATATAATTTAAATATTCTCCTCGACAAAAACGACTCCTTTTTATGTAAATATTTATCAAGTGAAATATAAATACAGAAAAAAATTTTAACAGAATTTTAACATGAATCTTTCTTTTAAGAGAATTTACAGTAAAAATTGTCTTTTTTGTTCTCATTTTATGAATCAAGGGTAGTTTATTGTCGGCGGATTTCATATGAAAAAACAAATGAGGAGTCAAATTTTAGGGACTTTTAGTATGAATCCCCTTAAGGAGGAAATTCATTGAGACATCAGATTTCGATCATCTAATATAATAAAAATAAATTTGAGCTATTGATTTATTCAATAAAAACAGTTTTTATTTTACATAAACTATACAGCTTCAGTAAAATTTACCCAAATCTTGCATTTGTATAGGCAAATCATTAAAATTTAAGGAATAAAAAAGGCTACGATTTTTTTAGTCTCAAAATGACTCACCATTTTTACTTGGAAATTGGTTTTAATGGAGAAATTCACCTCATAGAAATTGGTAGCTAATCAATACTTCAGACATGACTCTATCAATCAATTGGAGTTGATGCACGAACTAATAAAAAGGTCAATCGATAGGGTGGTTTAAGGTCATTTTCAGTGGATAATCTTAAATTTTAACCTCAAATTTTAAATTTGAAATTGTTACAGTAAATTTTACTCTAATATATAATTTCAAATATGATCTCAAAATAGAATATTCTCACAATATTTCACATATATCATATTATTATTATTTTATGAATTTTTATTATATATTTCAAATATTTATATTTAATATGTTTTATTATATTATATTTTATATTTATAATAAATTATTTTACTTAATAATATATTTTTTATCATTAAAAAATAAAAATTAAGTAATAATAATTATTAATATAAATTTAACTATAATTTTATATAATTAAAAAAAATAATGATAAAATATATTAAAATATATTGATTCCAAATTTTAAAATCATGAATAGTATGATCCCTAATTATGGATCACACTATTCATAATCTCAAAATTTGGAATCACATTTGGAATCCATTGGAGTGAATTTGAATCCCAAATTTGGGATTTAGGATCCCATCGGAGATGGCCTAAGTCTTAATAGTGGTATTAATCCATAAGCGTGAGAGATCTTCCCATAGAGATATGTCCACTGTCAAAAAAAGACATAAAATTTTACTCTACCAATTAGAAAGCGTGGAATTCGAACTTATGTCTCAACAGATTTCTTTCAACTAATTGAATTAAGGCTTCAAGAAAAAAAAAAGACATGTGATCATCGACATACATTCTTATTCACAACTCAATTGGAGTAATACAGGTTTTTTATATAATATATCGAATGAGTTAGAAGGAAATTTAACAATATCGCTTTATAGATAGACATGCATTTATTAAATGATTAATTTTTATCTCATTGGCAACATTTTCAAACTTGTTCCACAAATACAAATATCTACAAAGCATTTACACATTGATCAATTTATGGATGCGTTGTCAATATGTTGTGAACATTGATTTTTTTATAAATGTCCATCGCATATCCACAAAGCATTCACATATTGATCATTTTCTGGATGTATTATAGATATGTTGGAGACATTATTTTTTTTTTTATAAATTCAGTTTATGTGTTGGATTTTTATAAATATTTACAACACATCTACAAAGCATCCACACATATAATAAATATTCACAACACATTTACAAAGCATCCACATATATAATTTTAAAATAATACATTCACAAGTTGTCCACAAACAGTCAACACGTGTAATTTTAACGTGTTACTGAAAACCTTAACCATCATCATATACAAACATCATCTACACATGTAAATTCAAGAACTCTAGCTTTTTATATTGATTACAGTGTGATAACTCCAAGGTCCTGCATATTAACATATGATCGTGTTTGTAAGTATTGAATGAGAATAACCTACCATCGTTTCTGTTAAATGTTATTCACATAAGCACTGCCTGTACATATGGCGTTTGTAGCCTATCAAGGATCTTATTCATCTTTCTGTCTATCGTTATTCATCTTTCTTCAACTAGTTGTGATTCTTGAAGGAAACCGGTAGTATCTGTGTTTAATCTAAAAAATTGTGACCTAATTTGCTGCTTGGAAATTCCAAGTCTTCGCTACTCAGCTTTTCAATTTTTTTTTGCCTTATCCACACTCATGATCTAGTATGTGCCAGCAAAAGTGCAGCTGACTTCAGAAGATATATGAATTTTTGGAGATTAGGGGGGCAACAATCTTGAACTGTGGTGCAAGTTTTTTTTTTGAGGGAGGGCTGTGGTGCAAGTTGATTGGCTTGTAGAGTGCAAGTATGGTTGGGAGCGAAGTTTGTGTGCTACTAAATTTGAAGTTTGTGTGCTACTAAATTTGAAATCAGTGTTAATTCATTGTCTACTTTGTGTTAACTTGTTGTAAATTTTTTGTCGACTTTTCCTGTATATTTAACTTAACGGTGGTGTGTGTCACTGATTTAAAATTAGAATTTTTCTTTTTCGGCTTTTGTCAACTTGTTATCTTTGTTTGTCTACTACAAGTTGACTAAAAATGACAACGAAAAAGTTAAAAATATAAATTAAGAGAAAGATCGGTTTCTGCACATTTTTATGATAAACAAATGTCATATCATCTAAATTACATTTAAGAAGATGAAAATTTGGATTCTATTTTAAATTGGACTCATTTTTTATGACAGAATCTTGTTTGATTTCATTTTTATATAATGTGACAATATAGACAATAATATCATATTAATAACATTTATGGGAAAATGTTTTTATGATGTCATATAAAAGGAAACTTTACATCTATTGATATTATTCGTGGGTCAATTTACAAGGTTACCATTTTAAAATACCATCTTCCTATATATTTCATCTTAAGAAATAAATGTCAATAATGTCATCTATAATGATTTTCTTTCCTACATTGTCACATTATATATAGATCAAATTTGACAATATTCTCCACAAAATCATTCTAATTCAGAACACAATCTAAATTCAAAAATATAAAAACCTCCGACAAAACCTGTATTCTTAAACCAAATTAATCCAGAAACAACAACATTCATCATCAAAATTATATTTAATTTTTTCATAATATTTTTTTTCTAAAAATTGTCACATTAAGGTCAACTTATTATTGATTTGTAGATTTATTTTAACTGATGTATATTTAATTTTTTCATAATATTTTTTACAAAAAAAATATAAAATACAGGAATTATTTTCTCTACGTCTCTATATACATACTTTTTAGTTTGTCAATTTATAGTCAACTTTTTATTAAGCTGTAGCAGATTATCAAAGTTGACAAAAAAAATTAAAGTTGTTGTCACATTTATATTTTTCACATTTTTTTACGAGTTGTTGCATTTAGTGAACTTATTGTCAATCTGTGTTAGTCAAATAAAAATGACACGTTGACAAAACATTAACAAAAAAATATAAAAAAAGAAAAATCCTAATTTCCAAATTAGTGGTACACACTACTGTCAAATAGAGGACATAAACATAAAATACCAAAAGTTGAGAACAATTTAACAATATAAAAACCTTGATTCCCAAATTGAGTACACAAACACATATCTCTCCAATTCCATTTTTTTTCTATTTTTGCCTCCTACATAAATAACAATAGTACTCACAGTCAATTAGGAAAAATAAATATTCATGGTTTGATCTCCAACCTTGGTTGAAAGCAAAAGAGTTGCAGAGAGAACGTCTTTATTTTTTTTGGTCAGAACCACCCGGTGTCCTCGATACATTGGTCGAGACTAATCCGGGTTCGCTCCAGGAGGCAATGGAGCTGGCCCAGGGGGATTTTGCGCTCAGGCGGATTCGAACCCTTGTGGGATCAAACCTCCTGAGGTGCTCGTGCCACTGGGCTACCACTTCCATAGTTTAACATTTATGTCGAAAACTAGGAGAGCTGGAGTTCCATAAAATTGTATGTATATCAGATCATCTGTCCCGCTGTCGCAAAAATATTGTCGAATTTGCCAAAACCAGGAAGAACTTGTGCGGCATCCGCGCGATCTCTTGCCATTCCCTGCCGTTTAGAATCCAGATGTCGATCCCCTTTATAATGTCAGGATGGTCTGGTTTTCCGATGCCCCACCATTACTAGTTTTTCCTTCAAATTCATCAGACGAACACTTGTGAGAGGGCAAGGAACTGGAATGAAACTCCTCATCAATAAATTGTGAGAATATCTGCTAGATAGGTTATACTCGATAAGACCATGACGATTTTCTGGTGCACCACCCTCGGTTGAGTAAATTAAGAAGTACAAAACCCCGTCGCAGATCATCGGGTTATTTTGTTGAGAAGTAGAGAAGGTTATTTCGTTGAAAAGTAAAAAATATCAGTTTTAGTGAGAGGAGAGTGAGGAGTTCTTTGTCTTTGGGTTATTGGCAGAACAATCATCAGGTTAGAAAAAAAGGATTTTAAGTCGGTGATATTTTAGTATTTAAAAAGAACTGATAGGTATACAAGTTTTAGGTCATATTATGCGTTTTTGTTCAGTATTCGTGTACTTTGACCCCTTTGCCGAGAGTTGTAAATTTGGGTCCGGAACCGGCCGAACTGGACTCGCCGGTTCGGGGGCCTGGAACCGGGCAAAACCGGTCCCTGAGCGGGCCAGTTACGGTTCAGCAATTTGCTGAACCGTGAACTGGCGGTTTAACCGACGGTTAAATCGTCGATCGTTCGAACCACTGGTTCCAACGACTAATTACTTTTTTTTATTATTTTTTTAATTTCATACTTCTATAAATACCATACACACTCAAATCTAATTTTATACTTCTATATTTTACAAGTTTTAAATGATGCTACTTTTCTTTTTAGTCATGTTTATAGACCTACTTCACATGAATTTCTTGAATAAGCCTTAAATGTAGCGAGTGCCTTTAATGAAGATGAAAAAATAAATTAAATAAGAGATGCAATTAGCGAAATGAAATCAAAATGGCTTAATTATTTTAAGACCATTCCGGATGTTTATTTAGTTGCTTTTATTTTTTATCCTAGATTAAATAATAAATTTGAAATGTTAAATGATATTTTATGTCATTATTATTCTTTATTACATTTAGAGGATTGTCCTAGTCTTGATGTTTCTTTCATGGTAGTTAGAGTTAGAAATTTAATCACGGAATTATTAGTTCATTATGCTCCTACTTTGCCAATTGAGGATTCTTCCTCTTCCCTTCTGCCTAACCCATCACAACCTAATAAACTTAGGTTGGGTTCGCAACAGATAGACGAAAAAAATCTAGAACTTCAACTACTAATTTTTTCATCGAACTCGAAGTTTATCTAACCACCCATTTTGAGGTTGATGAGGATTTTCAGATTTTAGAATGATGGAGGTAATATCATGTCACATTTCCTACACTCGCGAAGGTGGCGCTACAAGTATTAGCTGTGTCCGCATCAACCGTGGCGGTGGAATAACTTTTTAGCATGAGAGGACATATATTGGACAAGAAGAGATCCAAATTGAGTCCAACTTTGCTCGAAGCTCAAGTGTGTGTTGATGATTGGTCTAGAGTCATAGATAGGATACAAGAGCTCCTAAGTTTGCAAATGTCTTCTTCGGATAACGATGAGGGAGAAGGCATGACCGGTGCTACTAGTGAGGTATCTTTCGCGACGTATTAGACTAATTTTACTTAAACTTGTATTTTTTTCATTGTTTTTGTTCTTTTTTTCTTCATTTATTTTATGTAAACACGGTATTCCTCCGCCATAAGTGAGAGAAATTAATAAAATATAGAGGTACCGTCCTCTTTTTTCTCGAAAAAATTTAAATGAAAAAAAAAACCGAAACCCACCGGTTCGGCCTGGACCGGTGGTTCTTACCCGGCCCAGCCCGAACCGTGCTATTCACGGGCCGGTTACGGTTCGGGACTTTCCTGAACCGTGAACCGGCGGTTCCGGCCTGTTTTTCACCTCTACCTTTGTCGAACAGAAAATTATACAAACTACTAAATTTTGAGTTTGGAATGATATAAATGTCAATGTATTTTGTTCATTTTAGTTGATTTTTGTTGATTGACAAGATTTTAGTTTATAACTATATGAATGTCAAATTTCATGTTTTAAAATACAAAAATGACGCTTTTTGTTCTCTCGATATATGAACAATAATGAACAATGATGAACACTAAACTTATCCTAACATTTTTACAATTGCAAACTCAAAATTGAGCATTTTTATATTTCTAAAACTTTAACTGGTATTAACAAAAATGAATAAACTTATCTTACATTTCTATTATTTTAAACACAAATTGTACATTTCTGTAATTTCCCATTGTCGGGAATAGTTAAGCCCATTAACAGGCCTAAGCCACATTTTATCCGCCCAACATTCAATTCTTTCCACTTCTTCCCTCCTCCATTTCTTCCCCAAATCCATCGCCACCTTCAATTACGACATTTAGGGTTCTCAATACCCCCATAAAATTTCCAGTAAATTGAATTTCTACAGTCAAAAGGCTTTAATTTTCCAAGAAGCATTAAAAATGATGTACGGAGAGCCTCACCAACAAGCAATGCAGCACCAACAACAACCGCCGCCTGGCGACTTCCTCCGGGGCCCACCACCTCAAATGATGAGGCAACCCTCCGCTTCTTCCACCACTCTTAACCCTCAAGACTATCATCATCCCCATTCTGCCCCTCCTCCTCTTCCGTCTTATGACGGTGACGAATTCACTCTCTTCACTCCTTTTTAGTTTAATTTTGCTACATTTTAAGTGTGTATATATGGGAGTAATTTTGTTAGATATGTGTGGTTGAGTTTGCATTTTTTTGTTGTGGATGGCTGTTTTGCAGGAAGGTTGATGTTAGTTTAGGTTGAGATTGGGATTATGTATGTTTAGAATTACTAGTGAAAATTATGGTTTTTATAGTGGTTTTATCAGAACGATTTGGATTCTATGTCATGAAATGGTTGAGCGAATGGAGCTAGTTTCTTTCAGTAGTGTCATTGTTGTTCAATTCAGTATGTCATGGTATGATAAGTGGGATAATTGATCCCTGTGTACTGTGCTAGGACTGTTTGATTTGACCTAAAATTTGTATGAGTAGTGGTATCTGCTTTTGGAGTTAAACTTTGTATTAAAAAATGAATGCATAGGGTAATTTGGTATACCTTTGTACTAAAAAATGAATGCATAGGGTAATTTGGATTTCTCTTTAGTTCTTTGTCCTTTTGAACTTATATAGAGTGGAAGAATTTTGTTAATGTTACCTGCATATGCTCTAAAAGGATTTTTGATATTGATTTATAATGTTGTTGAACTTGAATTCGAATAACTTGCTTTTTTAATTAGAAATGTTTGCTGCCATGTTTTTGCAGCTCATGGAGACAATTTTGGTGCCAAAAGAATGAGAAAGCTTACTCAGAGGAGAGCAGTTGATTATACTAGCACTGTTGTTCGGTACATTCAGGTACATCTTTTCTTTTATGAGGTACAATTGTAAATATTAGCTGAACTAAGCTGAGTGGCATGCCTTCGAACTAATGGCCTTTGGCTTAGAATGCCTTTCTAGTTTGCATATATATGTGGCCAGTGGCATTGTTGTTACTGACAAATTTTGGTGGGAGTGATGCACTTTCTGCTATTTATGCTTTTCTATGCATAAATATGTATTGTATTATTTTTACATGGAGTTTGGATCTGATGATTTTAGTTGCTAAAATGCATGTGAACTTACTTGAATGTTGCTTCAGAATCGTATGTGGCAGCGTGATTCTAGGGATAGGACGGTCTTGCAGCCTACTGCAGCAGCAGCAATTGATGTCAGTTTTTTTCTCTCAATTTCTTCTCTGTATA
Source organism: Breynia disticha f. nivosa (assembly GCA_948193385.1). Lineage (NCBI taxonomy): Eukaryota > Viridiplantae > Streptophyta > Magnoliopsida > Malpighiales > Phyllanthaceae > Breynia > Breynia disticha. The sequence continues at coordinate 8,307 of CANYCX012636460.1, forward strand.
TTTGTTCATGCATATATCTTTAATGTGTAATTTTGTATATCTTGAAGTCTGGGCATGGTTTCTACATCATTGATGAAGGTTATCATTTACTTTTGTTGCAGATGTTACCTGCAGTTGCTTATTCTGATAATCCATCAACCAGCTATGCTGCAAAATTTGTTCATACATCTTTAAATAAGAATCGATGTTCAATCAATAGGGTTTTGGTAAGTTGTATGGGCATTTATTCTATATTACCTTTTATTGGTCCACTGATGTTAACCCTAAATCTTAGCAGTTTCCTGACCCATATCATTTTTTTTCTAGTGGACTCCCAATGGGAGACGTTTGATTACCGGCTCACAAAGTGGTGAATTCACCCTGTGGAATGGACAATCGTTTAATTTTGAAATGATTCTTCAGGTACATGCTTATATGTATGATATTCTCTTGGATTGATTTAGTAACATAGTTTGGTGACTTTTCTTTTCTTTTTCTGAAATCTGATGCAGGCACATGACCAAGCTATCAGGTCTATGGTATGGAGTCACAATGACAACTGGATGGTATCTGGTGATGATGGCGGCACTATTAAGTACTTTCTAATATGATCTTTATTGTATATTAAATTTATATGCTGTTTGAACAAAATGATTTGGAAGAACAAGATGAGTAATATATATTCTCTGTGGTCTTCTTTCAGGTATTGGCAGAACAATATGAATAATGTCAAGGCTAATAAAACTGCTCATAAAGAATCAGTTCGGGATGTGAGGTAAATATCTGAGACTGGTTTTGTATGCGGATATCTGCATGAAATGGTTATGAGTTAACACCTGTTTGAACAGTTTCTGTAGAACGGATTTGAAGTTTTGTTCCTGTTCTGATGATACTACTGTTAAAGTTTGGGACTTTGCTCGGTGCCAAGAGGAGCGTTCACTAACTGGTAATGTGTTCTAGTCCTCTCAAAAGTCTGGTAACTAATTTTGGTATCTAAACTCATGTAACGTGTTTCTAAATTTGCAAGTGGTGAAGTAATAGATGCACATCTGGCTAGTCACTTACTCTGTTGGTTGTTGTAATTAGAAGCATACAATTTGTTTTCATCTTTTTTTACTGTGCATTTTATTAGATTTTTCAAGTTTTTCACTGTAAGTTTCAATTTAAATTGGTGTTCAGATTGCTTTTCTTTCTTTATTTTTTTTTTCTCTTTGGGGATTCTTCAAAGTAGGAGGCACTGAAGTGGTTCAACTTATACGTTATATGTTCCTGTTTTTGTATGGTGCCGTGTGATTGGGTGTTGTAGAGAGGTTTATGCGATATATTAGTTCCCTTATCTTCACTTCACGAGATGTATTCATGCAGATGGCATTTCTGATGCTTATGCAATGCGTTTGAGTCTCAATATTTGGTTGTTGTCTAATATCCTTTTGTTTTATGGCCTTTTGCATTCAATAACCTACGATTGTTCCATGCATGGTTTTGAACTCAGGCAGGCCATGGTTGGGATGTGAAAAGTGTTGATTGGCATCCTACAAAATCCCTTCTAGTTTCAGGTATACCTTTTATTTGCGTGAATGTTGCAAGGATCTCATCTATATAATTATCAGTTCTGTTCTTGATGTTGTCAATTGGCCCTAATTTAGGTGGGAAGGACAACCTTGTAAAACTATGGGATGCCAAAACTGGAAGAGAACTCTGCTCTTTGTGAGTAAAAATTCTGTGTTGAAGAACTGACAGAACTTGCATTTTAATGTAAGAATTCTATAGATTCTGAAAATTTGACCATGTTATGTTGCAGTCATGGACATAAAAATACAGTGCTTTGTGTCAAATGGAACCAAAATGGTAACTGGGTACTAACTGCAGGAAAGGATCAGATAATTAAGGTGGTAACTTTTATCTGCTCTCTTTTTATTCTTTCAAATATACTGGCCACAATTGAAGTTATTTTTTTTTTCTCGGAAAAAATTACCATCTTACTTCTAATTTTCTTATAATTTCAGTTGTATGATATAAGAGCTATGAAGGAGCTTGAATCTTTTCGTGGGCACCGCAAAGATGTCACTGGTAACAATCTTTTTCTTGCCTACTGCATAGGGCAGATACACATTTCTTAATTAGTTATATGATGCCACATTGTACTGAAATTGACAAATTTTTTATTTGAAATAAAGACTTTGGCAATTTAACCGGATTAGGATGTACAAGTGATTGCCATTTAGTAAATATCATCTCTTTTAAAAGTAGTGATGATAAATAACAGAAGGATTATGTAACCTTTTGGTCAAGGACAAACTAATTACGTAACCTTTTGGTCGAGGACAAACTAAGTATTTGACATATATTTGCTTAGATCTTAGGTAACATCTAGTTTCTTGCTGTTGAACACACATTCTATTGGCTGGTTTGGGCCAATACTCTCATAATCACTAGACCTGGCAATACATGACCTGTAAACACGATTAACCCAAACGCAAATCCGACCCATTTAATAAACGGGGTCAGAAAGTGAAACTCAAACCCGATCCATTTAATAAATGGGTTGGTGGGTTGACCCATTTAACTTTCACCATTAGATAAAACTGACAATTTCTCACTCGAATTGACACGAATTATTCTATTTATTTATATGAATTCACATGTTAAATAAGTTAAAAAATGACTTATTTAACATCTATTGTATAAACTTTAAATCTAAATATGTATAAATCTATTTTTTAAAAATATATGGTCTCATATATGTTTTCATATTTTTTTATATTAAATTTTTTATATATGTTTTAAATATTTTATTTTATAAAATTATTGGTAATTTTTTAACGGGCATAACAGGTCGTTATCGGTTCGTGTCGGGTTTATCTGTTTAACTAAATTTTTAACGGGTCATAAATGAGTCAACCTATTTAAGACCCAAACCCATTTATACCAACCCAAACCCTCTTAACTTCGTGTCGGGTTGGCGGGTCGGGTCAACTTTTGCCAGGTCTAATGATCACTGTTTCCATTTTCAACTCTTTCTGATATAATTATGGTTATTTCCCTCATGCAGCATTGGCATGGCATCCATTCCATGAAGAGTATTTTGTCAGTGGAAGTTTTGATGGGTCCATATTCCATTGGGTTGTTGGGTAAGTTTCCATTCTTTGTTGCAATTCTCATGTTATGTTTATTATACTACTGTATGAATGAACACCTTGCGTGACACATATTCTAATAGAAAGGAAGGGTTTCTCTGATATGTTGGATTTTTATCCATTCCATGAAATGGTATTATCATTTCTTTGATGATGATATTCATTTTGCCGGTAAATGATTCACTTACCTTTCAAAATCTCATGATCATCAAGCTTATGCTAATGTGCAGGCACGAAACTCCTCAGATTGAAGTTTCCAGTGCTCATGATAATAGCGTGTGGGATCTTGCATGGCATCCTATCGGTTATCTTCTTTGCAGGTATGTTCATTGTTGTAAATATTTTTTGTAGCCCTGAAGTTACTGAAGAACTTATTTATGGGACGTTCTCTGTTGTGGTGCACATATGATATAAATTGATTCATCAAACATTTGTATGCATCCAAATTCTGCTTCTGATTTTGCCTGAATGTTTCTCGGATGCACCTTCTGTTTCTAAGCGTAGTTTCTTCTGCAGTGGAAGCAATGATCACACTACAAAGTTCTGGTGCAGAAATCGACCAGGAGATACAGCTCGTGATAAATTTAATATGGGCCAGAACCAAGGTAGGAATTTTATACCAGTGGCAGTTAATGATGGTTTAATTGTTTTAGCAAATTCATTTCCAAGTTTGTATCAGGTTTTATCGAGCAAAATCTTTTGTTCATCTGGAATTTTGAAGTATGACAAATGTATAATTGCATCAGGTTATGGCGAGCAAAATCCTGTTGGTGGTCGGTTGCCTGGTGGTTTCCCTATGCCTGAACTGCCAACAACTCCGGGACCTTTTGGTCCCGGATTGACTAGAAACGAAGCCATTCCTGGGATTGGAGCTGCAATGCCTTTATCAGTTGACGCCTCATCTCAGGGAGATCAGAAACAGCCTCTTCCTATGTCCATGGGTTTAGGTGCTCCTCCTCTCCCTCCTGGTCCGCATCCTTCTCTCATCAATCAACAACAGGGATATCAACAACATCAGCAGATGCCACAACAGCAACACCAGGGAATTCCTCAGCAAATGCCTCCTATGCCCATGCAACCAAACATGCCACCGTTACAACCTCCATCCCACATGCCTATGCTTCCCCATCTTCAATTACCTCGTCCTCCACAAATGCCGTCTCACGGAATGCCTCCCCAAATTTCTTCTTCAATGCCACCAGGATCTGCACCATCATCAATGCCTTCTTCACATCCTCTGCCAATGCCTGGGCCAATGGTAATGTTGTACATCCTCAAATACTTTAAAAACAAAATAAAAACAAAAATTGACATGTCTATGCATGTCGGAGTATTTATGCTGGTCTTTAACTTGATCTATGTCGGAGTATTTATGCAGGTGTTTAACTTGATCTTTATTTTTTTACACTACCTGATTCGATTATAAAGAGTACTTCTTGAGGATATGACATTGAGATATGTTCTCTAGGGTCACATAAATAAAGAAAGATTTAGAAATCCTGAAATCAGGACCATTTGTCGGGGTATTTCAAACTAGGAAAACTTGAATAAGGAATATTTATACTGATTTCTTTCTCTTTTCAGGGAATGCACCCTTCAATGCAACAAGGCCATTTTATGGGCATGAATCCCATGCATTCAGGATCCTTACCCACTAGTGCCGCCTCTCCAGGTGGGGGCTTTCCAAATGGCATGCCAAACATGCAGGGCCCATCAAACACATCTGGACAACAGATGTATCCACAAGGCGGTCCATTCAACCGACCCCAAGGCGGACAATTGCCAATGATGCCAGGGTTCAATCCCTACCAGGTGAGAGTGACTGATAATTTGTTCTGGTAAAATTGTAAAAGCATTAGTTGAATCTATAACGCAGATGCAGATAGTTTTTCTTTTGGCTTGTTTTGTCCTGAATGTTCATTTCAATATATTAACAACGGCTTGTTTTCTGCAGTCCGGGAATCAATCTGGTATGCACCCACCACTTCCACCAGGTCCACCGCCGCATTCCCAAACACCTCAATAGGCCATTGTCGCCAGTAAAAATCGAATGAAGTACATCCTCCGATTTTCTGGAGTCTGCCATGACAATTTGTAACTAAAATTTGAAACGCTAGGTTGTTCTTTTATTGCCCTATGTTTTGGTAGTTGGATGAGGTATTTGTATAGAATTGGGTTAATTTTTCAGAATTTTTTTTGTTTCTGCCGGTTTGTTGATCAGACTATGTTGTAGAATTTGAGCTGCCATGTGTGTCCAAGGAAATGAATTCATTCACTTCCAGTATGGAACTTCAGTATTGCTGTGCACTGTTTTAATTCAAAGTTTTATTATGCATTTTGACGATTCTGACCTTTCTTGTCCAGATGAAGTTATTGGGTACGCATTCCAAAACTTAATTCTTGCATTCCTTCATTTGAAGTATAGCAAAACTAATTCGATTTCGTTCTATGAATACACTCCTCTAAGATTTAAATAATTAATGTTTTTTCTGGTCGTGCAATTTTTGGATCTTATTAACACTGCTAATTTTGGTAGAAGTAGTGCAATAATTATGCTCGACTGCTGAGGAATACATTTTGTTCCCCACTTAGGCTGTCTTGCGATCCCCACCCTTTCAGCCAGCAGTCTGCCCTCATTGCTAAGTTTGGGGGTTTAGGAACACTCAAAACGGTTTGGATACGGAATTTGTCTCGATGATAGGTTTCAAGCCTTGTAGATATCGCACGGCTTGCTGTGGTTCACTCTTGCCTAAGTTGTTACGGACTGATAGTCTTAAAAATTCTGCAGTGTAAGCATGTATACTCCGATTTCCTTGGGTGCAATTTTGGTTTGCATCGAATGAGTCTTGTTCATAATCTGGGTGTAAAAATCGACCCCTAAGAATACTTCGTTTTCCTACACATTCACGTAGAGGAGGAAAGCGGGAGGTCTTTCTTCTCTCAGTTTTCCTTTAGTTGAGCCCATCATACAGTTGCACCTCCCTTTAGGAGGTAAGCAATCAATTTAAATTTCCTATCTTCGGGAATTTCTGCATGCTCAAAAGAAGTTTTTTTCTTAATCTCTTCTAGCCAATCCAAGAAGGCTTCAATATCAAGATCCCCGTTTAAGGTCAGAATATTGACTTTCAGTTTGTACTGCGCCTCCTTTCTTTCCCGTGGTCGCAATAATCCAGCTCCTCTTCGTTGCTCGAGTCATTATATATAGGCAGCTGACAGAGGCAACCGGCGTCCCCTTTCTAAGACGGGTTCCCTTTTGTCACAACTCTAGCTCTTCTTTGGTTTCCTTGTAACAGCCCGATGTAGTTGGTTGGTTATTGTGGCCAATTGTTCTTCAATGTGTTGCATGAAATTTTACATAATTGGTAATCTCCGTTGATCTTCGTCATTTGGGTTTTGTGCAATTGTCATGGAAATAACCTCGGATACCACCTGGCGCAGTGTTAAAGGTTGAACATACGGCTTCAGTCGCCAAGAAAGCAATCACAGAAATTGTGACTAAATCGATGCATTGATATTCATGAAAAGTTGATCAAACATGACGAGGAAACTAACTTATATAGAGTTCATTACGTTTCTTATACTCACTGTAAAAAGAAACTAATACTACAGTTCTAAACAAAGTAGAAGTCCAAACTAACAAGAATTTTATGTAAACTGAACAAAACTGAATAATCATGAAGGTTGTACAAGAGCTGTCGTCTGCCTCCAACCCAATCACACGCATTGTTCATGTTGCTTCATCACCTTGTTCCACAGAAGGCCCGTCAGCTAATTATGTGAGTGTTATGAACATTGATCTGCCCACAAAAATACATTGCCTTTAGTTTCTTTGTATTCAGAGTGCATTTAACTTTTGAGATTTTTTTTGGAAATTGTAGGCTTAGTTTGGTGATAGAGTAATTAGCAGAACTAGTTGTCAGAAAAATAAGTAGTGCTGCCGCATGGGGTTTAAGTTAAATACCTCCTATCTGTGGTTGATGAGAGAAGCAAACTTCATATTTTTCGAAAATTGATCTTTATGGTGGGGATGTGAGAAATCTTAGGCCAATCTTCTCCTATCTCACGTTCACATCTTTTCTCCAGCAATGGACACCACGAAATGTCAAGAAGGGAAAGGGAGGAAGGAAGGCCTTCTTCTGGCAAGCATT
>CANYCX012636635.1:0-13149 GCA_948193385.1 Breynia disticha f. nivosa
CCCCCTGGCTTTTTGATCGGAACCCGACCGACTAGTGGTTTTCCCACATCAATTGCCACTCTAATTCTCATATAAGACCACCACCCTGCATTGAAATTTCTAGGATCGGTTGCTATAAACCTGCCTATGGTTTCATCGATTCCCTTTCCAACCATCTCAGACATGAATCCTAAGGGAAGGCTATGTGCTTGAACCCAAACCAAAAATTCAGTCAGTGGCACCTCTTCTGCCTTCTCACCTGTCGTCAATAGCTTTAGCAACAACACTTGACCCTTGAACGTCCATGGCCCATCCTCCAAGACCCTTTGAACATCCTTCTCATGAAAAACTTGAAAAACATACCTTCCTGGGGCAGCTTTGCTCGCCACCATCCTTTTAACCGACCTCCAGATTGAGGCTAAGGTATGCTTCAAGGCATCCATACTAACATCTCGATCATCCGCTAACCTGCAAACCCATACAACTCCAGTCCCCTTGTTGCGCCTCCCTCCAGATTGACATCGCTAAAATCTAAACCAATAACCTCCTTTCCTCCGATGGACAGTTTTTCCATTCTTTGCTGAATTGTCGGATCCATAATCAGCCACTCTGATCCACCTTTTGAATAAACCAAAGACAAACCCGGAAAAAAACACAAAGGCCTCACCACTGCCGTTTACTCTACAGCCTGAGACTACTTAGAGAACGACCAGGGTTAAAACTAAACACAAAAACTCAAGGTATACTTTGCTAGGGCAAATGTGAGAACCATGTCAAAAGACAAGACGGGAGAACATGTCAGTAGACATGACTTTCTTCAGCCAACTATAATAGACTTCTCTTCTTAGTTTCTACGTTACACTTATTAATAAAAAGAATTTACAAATATTTTATTGAATAATATTTATTTCGTATATAAAGAAATTCAAAATATTTTCAAGGGACGTTCTAACCATTCAAAATAATACTGCAATTTATTCAAATACAAACTTGAGCTTTAGAGTGTCCGTGGGAGACAAACCCCTGGTCTCTGATCATATGTTATTTTGTAGAATTCGTAATCTTTGTAATAAAAGCGTTGTTGTTGAGTTGAGATGACAACACAAACAATAATGGAGCAGTGTTTGGTGAGTAAAAATCTTCATTTCCGAAAGAAATTCTGTTAACAAGTTAAGACAAACTATAGCTAGTGCTTGAAACAAAAATATCATGATTTTAGGTTGTTAATGCAGATAACCAGACTGCCCTCAACATGTCTAGTACATATTAAAGCTTTCCTAACTGCACATATTTTCCAGATTGTTTTGTGATGTTATTCTAACCATTACTATGGTCTTACGACTAACTCACAATTTTTAACACTTCCTCTTATCATTCTATAGTGAGATTAAAGAAATTGTTGAACAGAGCCCAAGAATGTACAGAGAAAACGAAGAAATTGCAGTTGTCATAGTATCACAGTTGAAATCATGAGGGTGCATTATTTAACAAACTGCTCGTTGAAGGCGAGCTTTGTTCGCTTAACCATGAATCTTGAACAGAAACTGGCGAACTAACATTTGCCCTCTCACTTGAACTCACTCTTCCACTCCTTGTCTTCTCTAATAACAAATCTTTTCCATCCAACGCGGTGTTCTTGCGACTAGAACTCAATGGCTTGTCACTCCTATCAGAAGAAGAACAAATCGATCCCTCTGATGATGTAACCGAGCAATTTATATCCACTGAAGGTGTGCACTTGCTGCTTATCCTTATTACTTCAAGTTCAGCTGCAACTTCCATCATTGATGGCCTCACGTCTCTGAGAAATGCTAGACATCTGAATGCCAATTCTGCCACCTTATGCACTGAAGAAAGTGTCCAAGCATCGCTGTGTAAATCAATTAAAGGGTCTATAATCTCATCTATGAGACCTTTCCCAATCCTGTCAGACGCAAATGAAGCCAAATTCACTTCGTTCTGCGGTCTCGAAAAGTCTACAACTTTCAGTGCTGTTATGATCTCAAGAAGCACTACTCCGAAGCTATAAACATCGCTTTTGTCTGAAAGATGGAAATTCTGATGATATTGAGGATCAAGGTATCCTGGAGTCCCTTGTGGGGCAGTTGAGATATGTGATATTTCAGCCATGCCTAATCTTGAGAGGCCAAAATCTGCAACTTTGGACTTGAAGTTGTAGTCTAGAAGAATGTTGCTTGACTTAATGTCTCTGTGGTAAATTGGAGGATCAATTGCAGAGTGGAGATGGGCAATTGCTTGAGCTGTTTCGGTGGCGATTGCAAGACGAATCGACCAGGCAAGTCCGTCACCTCTCTCCCTATGTAAATGCTGACACAGTGTTCCATTGGGCATGAATTCATACAAAAGTATCTGTTCACCTTTTCCGATGGAGCAACCTAAAAGTCGGACTAAATTTGGGTGATTTACAGAAGAAATGAGCTTGATTTCATTCATCACTTGCTCAATGCTGTCATTATTTTTAATTCTTTTAATAGCAACCCACAAATCATTGTGAAGTTTCCCTGCATAGACAGTTCCATAGGCCCCAGTTCCAAGCCTTTGTTTGTCTGAGAAACAATTTGTAGCTCTTTCTATTTCTTTATAAGGATATATCGGAATGCTCATTCCTGTAGCTTCAGCCAGACGGCGTTTCTGTAAATTCTCAACTTTTGAATTCGAACGTCTCCGAGTCAAACAAACCAACAGACCAACTAGTATCATTAGAACAGCTCCAGCAACAACACCTGAAGAGATTTTCTCACAAACATCAATCAAATTTCCAGATTAAGATGAAGAGCTCATGGAATAAAAGATTTTATTTGGATCACCTCCTATTATGATAGCATATCTCATTGGGCCTCCACATTGGCCAGAAAAGTATTTTCGAGGTCTGCAACGTGAAGAAGCTGTTTGACAAAAGAGATTTCGTTTCAGGTTAGTCAAAGTTTACCTAACCTTAAGCACGAGACAAGCAAACTATGGTCCATGATTAAATAACACCTAGCTTTCTGCTTAATCAATGTTTGAAAACAAGAACCTCCATTTTATTATATTATTTACGGACAAATTATCTTACTAATTATTGTTCTTTAGCCTTCTATTTTGATTCTGATCGCCGGCTGGGGGGCCGGCTACTCTGCTTATAGCTGCAAATGATCTCTAGAGAAACAAATAACATGAATAATCTAAAGAGTAATTTGAAGAAAGAAACCATCTAAAAAGTAATTTGAAGAAAGAAACTAACTTTTCCAGCAGCCATCACCATCCAAAGATCCGTCCCCAGTGAATCCACGTCTACACTTGCATCGATACCCCGTCCCGATCCCAGCAGGCGTTGTCACAGTAACACAAGTAGCATCCTTAGAACATCGACAATCATTCCCTAAAAGCCACCAGTTTAACTCCATTACTTGAATAACCAAAGCCACACTTGTTCCATTAGAAGAGTACTCCACGAATATTGATGACAACAGATAGTGGCAGTCGGGATTTTTTTCACTCATATTGCGATAGTCGAAGAAGCTATCATGTGTTATCTCAGAGAAGCAATTTATACTTTCGTTGCTTGAACAACCCATAGACCCGAAACTGGTGGAAACTTGCATGTTAGGTATGCTGCAAGTGGAAACTGCTGTACTGCAGTTGTTTAGCAAGATTCCATTTTTGTCAGTTGGTGCAAAGTTGCGCGACAACAGACTCTTCAGGGTCCTGACCGGACGACTGCAATTCGCGTCAACGCCGATTTTGATGACATCGCTAGTTATATTCTGGACAGGAAACTCATTGAGAGAAACAACACCTGATGAGCTGCAGTTTAGATGTATTGGACAGCCTGCAGTGAATCCGAAAGGGTATGGAAATAGTCGAGGACCACATGTTCTGTTTGATCGGGTGCAAGAACCAGTACCACTGGTGAGAACGATAGCAAAATTTGCTAAGAAGAGAAGAACATGACGTTTTAGGACATTCATGGTTCAATTCGAACAAGCCTGAAAGGATCCTGAAACATGAAAAATATATAAGAACAGTTTGAAGTATCCCTGGGGGTTGAATTCAATTCAACGAGTAGAGTCCTGAAGAAGGAATATATCGATTTCAGATTGGATGGAGAAATGGGAAAGATTGAAACTAGAACATATCCTGACAAAACACGTTCGAAAAGGTACTTCCCGTGACCAGAAATCGAACTGGACTTGACTAGAGTCGAGCTTATAAGTATTTCAAATTGCTGGATTGAATGCTTGCGTGGTTGCCTTGACATGAACGAGAAGCTACGGATTGTATGGAATGAATACTTTCGTGGAAGTGATATGACGCCATAACACTTGACACAGACAGACTACACAGTTTTTTTCTTTTCACATTACCTTTTTCTTCCTTTCATACTACTGTTTTGGCTTAGTGAAGCATCTGCGAAGAGAAAAATCTAAAAGTAACGAATACTTATATGCATTATTGGTAATGATATTGAGCTCTAATACGTCTCATTCTGAAGACTATTTAGTTTAATATATTGATTACCAAAAACTAAAGTCATTGACGTCAAAATTATTTATTTATTGTGAGAAATATTGACCGACAGAAAATACTTCCATTAAAATTGAAATGGATTTTCTTTTAACGTTTAAACGTGTTAGAAATGGACTCCTTTGGGTTTCACTGTTTACTCTTTCAACAGCATATAATTTAGGTTAGATTGCTTTGACAGTTCTAGCTTAACGATAAATTACCCAAATTCCTCCTTGAAAACTCTATAAAAATTAACTTCATTGAAGTGATTACTAGTCCTGACTGCAAGTCCAGACAAGGGAGAGTACATATCAGTCACACCTAATACTGATATCACCTTCACGACTGTAGTGTTTGCCTCTTCTTCTAGGAAAATACAAATAACGATATTGATGGGCTTGATTATTTCTTTTTAGAGATTTAAGAGTGTAAATTTGATTTGATACATGCTAGAGAACGTTTCCAAATGTTTTGATATGTTTCGGAGCGTTATTAAATTTCAGTGAATTACAACGTACAGTTACATGAGCATGTGTGACTGTGTAATTTACGTCGGATTACATGGCCCGATACACATGCGTGTATCGTACGGGTTCAATCGTATTGTGAAATATTACACGAGTAATTATACGACCATGACTTTAGGCTGTACATAAAAACCGGACGAGAAGTTGCTCAAATAGGCTTCCATTTGTATTATTGTTTTGTCCTACAGATATGTCTTATTTCAGGATTATATTATTGTTGGGTCCTTCAAATGCAATTATTGTGATGATTAATGTGGTTGAATACGTTTTTGTCCCTGCCTGCTTTATGTTATTTTAATACCTATTGGAAGAGTAGCAAGGCTTTAATTGGGGAAAAAATGATGAGTAGCCACTGAACTGTACAAAAAAGTCTACGCACCCACAGGTAATGCTTCAAATCAGGGAAAAATCCTCAAGACTGAGAAGTGCGATACGCAACATTTGAAAACACTCTTCCATTTTATTTGTTTATGTTTTTTCTTTCCTGGAAATAGTTGCTGAGAAAATGTGTTTCATAATTTTAAGGTCTTCCATTGCTTATTAAATGGAAGAATGCATATTAAAGTCGCACTCCTTAAGACTTTAACGCTTATTACATTGTTTTTCTTTGAATATTGAAATTACAAAATGTTAAAAACAAAAAAAATTACAAGAGGAGCAATAACTTAGGAGGTTTTAATTAGCGTTTGGTTCGGACGTCAACCCCGTCAATAAGAATTAGTGCGGAGGCAAGATTAGCACAAAACAAGATGAACTATAAAAAATAATTGTACAAGACATGCAACGTGCACTTGGACACTAGATTTTGACGTCTATGTAGACGCATACAAAATAAGAAAGAAATTTTACCATCTAAACTGCACACTTCTTTGCTTACCTTCTCAATTTGATAGCACTTTTTTTGGGCTAAGAAGTGATGATATGCGCAACGTTCCACCTTGTCCCTCTACTCCAACCCACAAATAATAATAATTATAATAGAAATATGAAATAATAAAAAAGAAACGAATTTTAAATGAATATAGTGACGAAATAGTTACATGCCTTGGTTGAGCCTCAACAGGTAGGTTATATCTGTGTCGAGCTCCCAACCTGATAACCTAGGGGTTGGGGCCGGGAAGCATCATGCGCCGTGGATTCTAAAGTGCTCAGCCCAAACTCAACAGTTAGCAACGCCTCCCTCCTTGGCGATTTCGAGAGGGACAACTCTTAGCTGGTTAGGTCAATAATCCATGAGGACGGAGCAGATGGCAACACAACAGACTCAAAAAGACGAATCGGTGTAGTAGGATTCACTGTGTTGCTCGGGCGAGGGGAGCCTTGAACCGTTGACATGGGCACGTCTTCAAGGCCATGCAGGAAGTGCCAATGTCCACGACCTCATCCTCCAGCTTGGGATGTAGGCGTCTGTTCACATTACAAATTATTCCTCCATATTATTAAAAAATAATTATGTTGTAGTTAAAAGAATTGAAATTGTACAAAAAAAATCCTAAGTAGCAAAACAATGAATTAGTCACTAAAGTTAAAAAAATTGTATAAAATAACCGTTTATAGGCCACCTATTAACAAAAAAATTCTTATGTAGTTCCTAAAATTTAAATTTAACAAAAAACAACCCTGCATTGCAAAATTATAAATTAATCCCTAAAGTTGAACAAGTTATGGAAAATTATAGTTTAGACCTCCTATTAACAAAAATTACTAAATAGTCCCTAAATTTTAAATTTAATAAAAAGCTTACGTTGCAAAATTAAAATTTATTCTCTAAAGTTGAAAATGTAAATTACAATTTAGGCATCCTCTGAACAAAAAATTTTATTTAGCCCTAAAATTTAAATTTAACCAATAACAACCCTATGTTACAAAATTACAAAGTAGTTCCTAAAATTTAAATTTAACCAAAAATGCCATACAGTTTAAAATTTGACATCTTAAAAGTATCTTGACTATATTACAAGCCCTTTTTTACATTATAGTCTTCTACTCTTTGAACTTTTGAAATATTTTTCCTTTTGATTTAAAAAACACAAATAAAATGTTAGAAAACTCACCTACAAATATTGCAAAGTTTAGTCTATCAATATATGTACCATTTAATAAACCTTCCTCATTCAGTATTTATATTACATCCTCAGTTAGACGACCCAATATTTTATGCCATAAATTTGCACATTTTTTATACTTCTTTATTGACTTAAAAATGGCGTTAGAGCTAAAAATCTATCAAACCCATTGTGGTATTATCCATCAAGGTATAAATTCCATTTTGCAAGTTACCCTTCATCACTAGTAGAGCACTCTTGGACGTGTGGAACTCAACCATTACCAAAAAAGTCATAACCTTGCTTATCCAAATCACTCACAAAAATCAATTCTTTTGCAAACTAGAAACAGACAATGCATCAAGTGTTTATATTATCTTATAGTAAATCCTTGTTTGGACTAAACCACTACCTTCAATACTCAACTCTCTAACATCTTATTGTTTCACTTTACATTCTACTTTAGTAAATAGTTCCTTAAAAAAGTCATGCAATAAGTTGATCTAATATCCATAATCGGTATAAGCAGAACTAGAATTACCAATTGTCAAAAAAAAAACCACAATCTCCTTCATCAAGATGTCTCTTAATACACCTTAGAATTTTTGAAACTATAGTAGCTTATGATCCTTCAATATTTCCACTCTGTCATTTTGGGTAGAGCTTTATTATGTGTCCAATCTCATTACAGCGATAACATCTTAACCTTGAATCAATTTTGAAAGTGAACTATTATCATTTGCAGTATTTCTCACCATTTTTATGCCCCTACTTATTGTTAACTCAGATCTTATACTATCTTCACCCAAATTCAAAATTGTTTTTGTATTTCTTTCAAATGTAAAGCATTTTTAACATTTACTGAGATACCATCTCTACCATACATTAAGGTAAGAAAAATTTTCGTAAGTAGTTGAAAAATAAAGCAAAAAAAACATAGCTTGATCATCATCTTCAATTTTAACCCCTACTAACTGTAAATCAAGAATAATATTATTAAAATTATCAAGATGTTCTTTTACCCTCATTTTTTCTAACATCTTCAAAGTACGAAAACGCCTTTTCTAATAAAGCCTATTTTTGAGGCATTTCTTCTTGTATTTACTTTTAATTTTTCTCAATAAGACAAAAGTAGTTACTTCATTTGTGACTTCCCTTAAGACTTTATTTGTCAAACTCAACAGAATCACACTATGCGCTTTGTTTGTCCCTTCTTTTTATTTTTGAAAAAAACCGAACGCCCCTTGGAAAAAGTTTGTGTAGATGATTGTGCCAGCATGCTAGGAAATTATACTATTTCCAAACTGAGAAAAAAATTAAACAGAGTCATTAGAAATAAAATATTGTGCGTGTAGTTATGACTTCTTATTAAACGATTGTAGCGAAATAATAAAGGGAGCGACTTTATCATTCCAAATGTTATTGACTCAATGATGACAAAGCAAATTGTCAATAGCAATATTAACAAACATGAAGCAAATATCCATGAACATTGAAATAAACTGCTTGGAATTGTAATAACAGTAGTAAAAAATAAGAACAAAACTACTAAAAATCAGAAATAATGACAGAAAAATAAAAAAGAGAGCAATTAAAGAAGATGACAATTCCAGCCAGGGGCTGAAAGATTTTCTAAGGACGAGTTGCAGAAAACGTAGACAGAGGTCTGAAACGTAGACTGCAATTCGGGAGCCGAAACAAAGCCTAGGGAAAAATGGGGCTAGTGACAGAGAACGTGACTAGTTGCAGAAGACTTTTTCTAGGGGCTAGTGGTTGATAATATAGATCGGAGGTTGGAGAAGTAAATTGCAAAGTATAAACTGAATGGGTCAGGGACGACAATAGTTTGATTGAAGGTAAAAGAAAAGTATAACACCCTAGAAATTTACTCATGAAATTTGGCTATAAATCAAAGCAAACAATAATAGGAGTGTTAGAAATCATAAGGAAGTCGAGACAGAAGAGGGGCAAGGTTCAAAGGTGAAGAATGCACCAAATTAGATTGAATAACGTACGTTATTCACTTGAATAATGTACGTTATTCTGGTAAAAACCCTAGAATAAAATATGTTGAATAACGTACGTTAGCTGTCACAGAACCTACATTATCGGGACTCTGGACAAATCATTAAAAAGAGGAAAAAAGGGTTAAACCGGGAGAAAACCTTAAAATCACCACCTAAACACATTTACACACCCAAATCACCTCCCCACAACCTCAGAAACCCTCATTTAACTTCTCATTTTTAATTTCCACTCCCAAACACAAACCCCTTTTCTTCCAATGAATCAAAACGCGACTAGGGTTGGGGAAAAACATCCACTTCAGGTAAGATCCAAACTCTATAGGCTTAGTTGAGAAAATGCAATGGAAATGGTGTTGTTTTAGGATTTAGTAGGTAATGAGGTGTAGAGGCCTGGGCCCAGCCCACCACTATTTTAATAGGGCCATGGCCCAATACCCCCAACCCCTCTCCTTGTCCTGTGAACTCCTGCCACAGTACCCTTGGTAGAAACCAGGCGACAAATCGATAGGTATCAGGGACGGGACGACGTGATCGGCGAGGCTAGTGGTGCGATACTGAAGGTCGGCTCCCGGTTGATTTAATTGCGAATGTTCATGTATTTATACATACATTAATACGGATGATTTTATAAGTTAATACTTTAAATGTATTTTTCCCGCCTCCGCATTTCAAATTGAGATTTTGTATCGGGCTGTACTTGATGTTTTAGAAAAACATGTTTTTCCCTTCATCTCTTATACGACTTATGTTTTAAAAAGAAAAAAAAATATAGTGCGTTTTCAGCATTTAATTAAAAATGAACTTTACAAAAATTGGCGTCACACATGTAGCATATAAATCATACTACATGTTGTAGGCACTACAACGTGTAGTCAAATGATGACAATGTGTAGTATAGGAAATGTGGCATAAGTTTGGTTGAATTAGAAATTGAAGCAGTAGTTGTATGTATGATGAATATAAAAGGATGCTAAATGGAATTTTAAGCAGAAGAAAGTGAATTGATGTAGAAAAGAGAGAGAGTAGGGGCGAGAGAGATGAAAGACAGAAGAGAAAATAGAAATTTAATAGAGAGAGTTGAGGGAGAGTTATAGGAATTAAGTTAGAATTAAATAGGGAACACGTGAGCGATCATAGGATTGAGTAGGATATCGATTGGTACAATCAATACAAGAAATCCATGGAGAAAATGGTAAGAAAAATAATAATGGATTTTAAGTATGAATATATTATTGGATTGATTTTTATGGAGAATTATATATATGTTTATATAGGAAGTCGATTGAGTTAACAGGAACATGAACGGAGTCCAGGGGAGCTTTGAAAAATACAGAAATACAAGTGAGTAATCCAGACTCACACTTAAATACAGGTAGATGTATGATCACTTAAAGGAAAAGTAATTAAAAGGATATGTCATGAGGATTGCAAATGAATATTAGTTGATATAGATTTCTATGAACTATTATAATTGCTAGAGTGTGGAAAATTGTTGATGTGGCGTGCAAGGGTTGCACGTATGCCACAAGGCCGATAGTCGAAGTGTTTTGTGTGATGAATGACTTATAATTGAGTTTGAATGATGCATACATGTAAATCACTGAGAAGATAAATTTAATTGCAATTGGAATTAGAAGCACGTTCATATGGTTGATTAAAATGTGGTGATAGAAATAGTATAGTTAGAGGTGAAATTCCTTTAAAGATAAAAAGAAAATATGGTTATGATAAATATGAGAATAAGTCATATTAAAAATTATGAAATAATAAATAGATATGTATAATCATTCAAGGAAAAATAGTAAATAATATATTATCAACATTTTTCCAAAAGAAAAATATGATAAGCATTTTAAAAGAAGCATAACAAGATAAGATATGTTAAATGAAGTACATGATCTTTCATGACTTTCAATAGACTTTTTTATCT
The DNA here is from genome assembly GCA_948193385.1 of Breynia disticha f. nivosa. NCBI lineage: Eukaryota > Viridiplantae > Streptophyta > Magnoliopsida > Malpighiales > Phyllanthaceae > Breynia > Breynia disticha. The sequence continues at coordinate 11,018 of CANYCX012636635.1, forward strand.
AGGAATATAATCATATACCCACCAAATACAGTTGATAGCTTCATATATAATTTTATAAAGATATGCAATTGAATAATCGCACAGAAATATAAAATGAAAGAAAAATAGAAAAATGGAATTTGAAATGAAATAAGAACAGGTACAAGATATAGAAATTGAAAGAAAAACAGGCATATGATATATCAAACGAAATACGAATAGGTACGAGAACGATTTCGCATACAAATTCGTACAAACATACAAACGATTATTATCAATTATATGCATGATATTAATATATAATATTGGTGATAATTGATATGGTGGTTATTGATTGGTGATTATATGATCAATCATACTTTAGAGGAAGTATATTATTGTAGAGGAAGTACACCATTTGTTGTGCAAGAATATTATTGTAGATGAAGCATATAAATAAAAGCACCATAGTCTGCTACAGGTTCATAGATTTGGCTGATAGGAACAGCATTGACTGATACATGTTGGCTGACGTTTATATATGAACGATTTTGATTTATGATCATAGTGAATATGAAATGAATGAAAATGAGGATAAGTGAATGAATCATATTATTTGATACAGGAATAAGAAAAGTATACATAATATGAATACAGTAAATCAGAAATTTCTTTAAAAATCAATATGAAACAACCATAAAAAATGACCACCAAGATCTATGCATGTTTTATGTAAACTAGTTCACTAGTTTAAGGTTTTGTACCTTGAAAGATGAAGCATATTAATTCAAAATGAAGTGTACAAGTAACTAATGTATAGAAACAAGTCTATACAACCTTCATTCAATCACAACTGTGTCACCAAGAGGCTATATTTACAACACCCACCTATATTCTCTCTCACACACAACTAGTCTTGATCAAAAAGGTTGAGTGCTAACTTTTTCCTTAAGTATTCGGCTATGTCTTTGTGCAGACAATAATAGAAATAATTTTTTGGCTTCTTGGGCAGCAATAGGGGCCGCACAATTGAATGAGAAAAGACAAGGCAGTGATTCCTATATACCCACAAGGCCTAGGGCTAAAATTAAGGAGGAGAGAGAAAAAACCTAATGCTTGACCTACCTTATCTCCTCTTAGCCAATTATCCTAATTAGATAAGGATTCAATTTGAATTCCAAACTAATTATAATCAGCCTAGGATGGTAGTAGATAAGTAAGTTTATGTCTTTTATATTAATCGACTCTTAAGACATAATAATGCTCTTAAAAAGTGATTACCTCCTCCTTAAACTTTAACTCTTATGCCATTCGATTAAATACTTAATCAAAACATGATTAAAACCTAACCAATGGTTGGTCGTGTGCCTCATTTGTCATGGGCCTATTTTGTGTCCAATGCACACATATCATAGCCTTAGATTTTGTCCTTTATCTAACCTAAATGTACGTCTAAAATAAAAATACCATAATTACCCTTTTAGACCTAGTTTTTGTTTGTGATTCTATAGGTCCATTTAATGTTGACAATAGGAATTATCAAGGGTTGATTGCATATATACCTTCTTTTTAGTTTTTTTTACAAACTAGTCATTCTTAAAGGTTTTTTTTTTGCATTCTTACTTATTAAATTAAAAATATACCACAGTTCTGAGTAGATAAAGTTTGTATACTGTTTATAGCGAGTTGATATTTTGCTTAATCAATAAAAACTTTATATATAAGCTAATCTTTAAAAAATCATAAAAAATATAATAATTTAATATATATTAATTTAGAAGTTTATATTAAGTTTAAATCTATGAAAATAGATATAAATTTGTATAAAAAATGTTTAAAATTCATATATAAAATTTACATAAATTTTATTTGAAGTTTATATTAAGTTTATATCAATAAAAGTCAATTCTGTAGAAAGTGTAATTAAAACGTTAAAACTATTATTCTGCAAATTTTTTTTAAAACTACTATATTTCTACAAATAAAAAGGCAAATGTAGTACATTATTTAATTAATCCAATCATCAATTCCTAAAGTTCATAATCACACTCTAGCAAGTTGTTATGACATCTCAAATTAAATGAAGATGTGGTGACATCTATTTGACCTAATGCAATCTTACATAGTTTCTTACCCTAACATGTTGGAATTACATAAGGCATGCCTTATTAAGT
>CANYCX012638317.1:0-12216 GCA_948193385.1 Breynia disticha f. nivosa
GGCATGCATTGTATGGTTGCATTAGCATTGTCACAAATGCATTCATTCATTTCTTATCATTGATATTCATGCGAGAAATTGGGAATGTTGAGGGCATGAATGAATATATGTGTTATGGGATTGAATGAAGTAATTGTGTACGTGAATGTGATTATGGATAATAGTTTGATGTGTGGGTACAAATGGTGTTGTTATGTGGAATGTGGAATATGGAATATATGAACGAAGGTAAGTTTGATGATGATTTGTGTGTATAAGGGAAAGGTATGAGTGCCTCGATGGTTGTTGGTATGCCAAATGTTGAATGATATGTGTATGTATAAAGAAAAGACTTAGAATTTGGACAGAATGGTTCTCGATGAAGGTAATGTACGTTATTTAGGGAGATAATGTACGTTACCAAAGTAAACATATGTTAATATTGAGTTGGCATACGTTATTCATAGCTGCAAACCAGGGGAAGCATAACTTACATTACCTAGGGTATAAACATATGTTATTTTACCCAGAAAACTTAAATTTGGCCCGAATAACACCCTAATACATATCCAAGATAAACTAATGTTCCAAGATGTTTTCCTTAATGTCTTGAACACTTATAAGATTATATGTAGTGAATTGTTAGGCACAAATGCGGCTTGTGTTATGCGGACACACCCGTATTTGACCGAAGGTTCTCCTGCGCATTCAACATAACAACTATACGGATTCACTTGCTGAGTATTGTATATACTCACCTATGTTTTGTTGTGCATATGTGTGCAGAGCGACAGTAGCCGGTGTTGGGACATTCTTTTGGTAGAGCTCGAGCGTGTGATAACTTGCAGATAGGTTGGCTCCTAGTGGATTTTGGATACACTACACTTCTGCATTTTGTATAGCCATACACATGTTAGTATAGGCTTTTGGCACTTGCATTCTTTTAAACCGAGAATCATACGCTTCCGCATACTTTGACACTTCTTTTGTATTAGGTTGGTTTAATGAAATGCATGTTGCCACTCTTTATATATACATATATATTTCCTTAATTTGAATTGTGTTATTATTTTAAAAAGAAAAAAAATGGGTGCGAAAATCGAGATTTAATGAAAAATGAATTTACCAAAAATGGGGTTCACAGAAAACATATATACATTATAAATAGGAAGTATTGGATTTATCCACTTAAATTAAAATGTTATATGGTTAACAAAAGTCAGAGATTTTTTCATAAGTGGTGCTTATATTAGAATTCTAAGAGCAAAAGTCTTTATGTGACTCAAGTGGACTTTGATATGCTTTGACATATGCCTAATGTGGCCTATAACTAGGTTGCAAATACGGATATGATTGGGTATATTACAATCCATGTTGTTGGGCCATAAAGAAGTGAAGGGATTATCACTTTCAAAGGAGAGATGATATCACTGGCCAGTTAATATGTAGGTGAGTAGTGTTTGGCTAAACCCAGATTAATTTATAGTCTAAATCAATAATCTGTTTATTTTAGTATAAAAAATAATATCAAGAAAGTGACAGTATAGAATAAGGATGACTTGACTCATGCCTTACACTATCATGATATCAAACTATAAAGGACCATATAAGATTGCTAAGAATAAAATTTAATAGTTGTTGAATTCCATTTACTCGGGTTATTATTTATTCTGTTGAAGTTAAATAATAATTATTTGACTTTCTAAATTAATCTCAAGGATAAATGAGCCTACAGGATTACACACAAGATTACTTAACAAAGATTAGAGCATTTTCAAAAATAATTTTTTTTTAGAAATTGCAGAATTTTGAGTATAAATATTTTAATTGTGTAAAATATTCAATCGAAATTAATTGGGAAATTTTTTATGATTTAATTATGGGTTAAATGCATGAAAAAAAATTAATTAGTAAATTTTAAGACAATGAATTATCCATGAATTAATTAAATTAAGACATAGACAATGTTATGTCTTAAATTAAGATAAGTTGAGAGAAAATAAGAAAGTTGTCCTAGGTTAGGACAAACTAATTAAGCTTGTCAAAAATTAAAGAAAACTCACTCTTTGTCACGACACAATTTCGGGCCCGTGACTGGCACATGCTATGGTCTGACTATGGAAGCCCGACACACAATGTGCAAGCGTCCAAACACGAATAATTCAAATTATTATTTTATTTAATTATTTTTTTAATGCTAATTAATTTAAAAGAGAGAAAAACATTTAAAAATTCAAATCATAATAAGAATAAGTATTTCCAAAATATAATATAAATACATAAGTTTAAAAAAATACTAACTTCCCACAGACGGGTATGGAGTATCTAATAAACACGTGCCCAAACAAAATGACTTCATGTCAGAACTTATTAGAAGGAACTTTGGAGCAGACTGCCTACAACAACGTCAAATTTTGAGAGTTAATCTCCAAGTATGGATGACACTTTAGACGGCTCAAGATCCCTCGCGCAATTGGTTTTGTAAATATTTTCCTTTTGAAAAACCACACTGTAGTACTACTACTAGTACACACAACTACTAGATATAACCAAATCGTTTTCAAAATGTTTCCATCGATCACAAAAACATACGATTAAGTATGTCCAAATATACCAAGGCTAGGGACCAAAATGTTAATCTCACTAACGACATCGTCTCAAAGTAGATGTAGCTTAATATTTTGCGGCATCGACCATAAAATGCAAACCAATGTATCAAATGAGGGTTGAGTCAACGGGTTGTAATACAAACTTCGCTGCTCTATCTTAAGACGCAAATCTTACCAAGGACTGAAATCTTAAGACAGATGTGTATGTGACGTTAGTCGCCGAAACCCAGACAATGTAGGTAATTATATCAAATAAAATACTAATGGATCTACGTGACTACATCACCATAACCCCAAATCATGTAGGGTAGATCCCAAATCACAACACTTTAAAAAAAAGGTTACTCTTAACCCAGTAACATAGGTGTCCCAGCAACAAATTATAAATTTTAGCACACATATCACAAATTTATTATGTAAGGGGTATCCACAAAGGTTGGTTGATTTACACATACAATAAGTTTTAGATTTAGTCAAATGTATGTTTAGTCTTTTTTCAAGATATACGCGAACACAACAAAATGTATCTATATAATTTAAAACGACACAGCTATGCGTTTGAAGCTGCAATCGGACTCACCTAGCGCGCCTAGTTGTTGAAACCCCGCTCACGATTTCAAAGCTGCTGGGGCATCACACTGGCATCAAATGCAACTGAAACGTAGTATAAGAATTCAAATTAATACTATGGCAAGCCTTACCATATAAATTCTTGATTTTTCCTAAATGATATGTTTTAATAAAAATGTGATTTAAATAATATCGTGCCCAGCTCTCATTTTCAATAAACACACTTAACCTAAATTTTTGATAATGTGTCAATTCCATCTCTTTTATAAACACACTACTTTTAAAACTTTCAATCTAATAGTTGGTTAATTAAATTTTAAGTTTATTAATTAGAAAACTAAAAATTTTAGTTTAAATATTTTTAAATCTTATAATGTAAATCTTTATGATTAAACTTCAAATTTTCAAGTTTAGCATTTTAATTATTTTTATTTAATTTTAAGTATTTGTATTATTTTAAAACTAATAATTTAACTATCTTATAAAATATCAAAAAATTTCTTTATCCTTTACAAATTTTTCAAAATATCCAATACTTAAAACAACTTTTAGAATAACCATTTATACAACAAAATTTGGATTTAATTACATTCATAGCCCTCAACTTTAGTATTTGTATCACAAAACTCTTGAAAATCACAATTGTTGCACCATGGTTCTTCAACTTTGTTATTTTTATAAATAAACACCTCAAGTTAGTTTTGTTTAACTATGATCCTCTAACTACCTAAGTTCTTTCAATTGAAGTTCCACCACCAATAAATTTAGCATTTCTTAAGATCCAAATTATAAGTTAAAATATTAAACAATTAATTACTTTAAAATATTAAACGCTTAATTACTTTAAGCATTTGATAAGCAAAAAAATAACTACTTAAAAAAACTTAAATTTATAAGTTAAAATTTTTAACTTAAAACATTAAATAACTAACTCAACCATATCTTTCATTCAAAACTATATATTAATAATTAAATAGTTTTCATAATTCGATATCCAAATTTAAGAAAAAAATTTCATGGATTAGCTTTGCCGTATTTTTTCATATATTTATTAAGAAATTACAAATTATAAATCTAAAAATATAAATTATTAATTTTGATATTATCATCATTAATAAAAATTCTACTACTAGATCATGACCTATAATTTTATTATTATGAAATTCAAAAAGAAAAATCTATCACAGATGCATGCTCAATTATTTTATTTTTAATTTCTAATTACATAGTCATTTCTTTAACTGTATACTAACCTAGAGTTCTAATTAACAATATACAGACAAGAAAATAAAATAGGGTCATTAGTATTTTACTATGACGAGAGAAGACTGATCGAAATTTTAGTCAGTTGACCTCATATACATGTGCAATTTATGTTTAGTCTACATCAAATTTCTTAAAATTTGTACAAAATCTCAAAAATATAAATATATAAAAATTGTTAGCATTTTATAAAAGAATAAAAAATATTCATTTCATGAATACTTAAATTAAAAAAAATAAAGCTCATAAGTGATTTATATTTTTCTTTTTTAATTTTAAACTAATAAAATTATAAGTCATGTGTTTGTAATGAAATTTTTATTATTATTAATAATAGAAAATTTAATAAATTAAAATTTTAGATTTATAAATTATAATTATTAATAGATATATAAAGAAAAAATCAAAAAAACTAATCCATAAAATTTATCTCAATTTAGATAAAGTTAATTCTAAAAAATATTTAATTATTAGTATATATTTTAAGATGAAAAATACAAATGGGTTAGTTAACTTTTTAATTTAATAAATTTAAATAATAAAAATAAATATTTTTAATTAATTAATAAATCAATAGTTGTTTTTTTTGTTATTAAATGTATTTAAAATAATTAGGCATTTGATATTTCAAAGAAATTAAGTGTTTAAAATTTACATTATAATTTAAATGTTAAAAAATTTTAAAATCATTTACTTGTAGGACTTCAATTGAAAGAATTTAAGTAGTTAGAGGATCATTTGAAACAAAATTATTTTTTAAGAGTTTATTGATAAAAATAACAAAGCTGAAGAACCATAGTACAACAAATATGAATTTAAAGAGTTTTGTATTACAAATACTAAAGTTAAGGTGGCATCAATGCAATTAACTCCAAAATTTGACAAAATTTATCTTTTTACTCATAAAACTTTAAAACACTAAAAATCAATCTAATTTAAACCAAACCACTTAAATTCTTAATTACAACTAAATTTAACCAAAGCCATAATTAATTTAGTCTGCATTTACTCAAAACATTAAGCCAACCCCTAATCTTCCAAACTCAACCCAAAGCCAACCTCCATCCAATCCCACTAATCACTAACCCAACACTAGGGTTGCTCATGAACTGGAAAATTCTGAACCGAGCTAGATATTTACACTAGACCGTACCAAAACTAAAAAATAAGTTACTTTTGACTTTTACCGAACTATAACGTTCTAAAATTTTTTTGGGATGGTTTTGAATCTTACACAAGATCTGTACAGAAAATTGTACCGAATTTTCCTAAACTGAATAACCAAAACTAGTACCGAGTATATATATAAGACTTTTGATATATGTCATTTATATGATATATGTCATATAAATGATATAATATAACTGATTTTTTTTATTGGATAATAATCACAACCTATTTATTTTTTTATGTCTTATAAGCAGAAGAAAGAAATTATTTGTTTTTTTATTTTTTATTAAAGTTTAATTATCAATCCTAAGAAATATTTTTCTTTATTATCAAATCGAATCACAATACATTCTAAAAATTGGGATATATTTAGTAATCATATGTAATTATTATTGACATTGTGACAATTTTTGTTTTATATATATTAAAATATTAATGTTCAAATTAATTTTGACTCAATTAGTTATTAGCAATAGAATAGTTAGTTTTTTAACAATATCATTACTGATCACATTTTAATAAAATGATCTAATTAACATAATAAATTATTTTTTTTTTGATATTTTGGTTTCCTAATTGAAGAATAATTAAGTATATTGTAATTAATATAATTTGTTTATTATCTGAACCAAAAGCTCATTGAAAATGTGAGAATTTTTTTATTTACATAAGTGACAATACAATATGATCAGTTTTGGAAAAAGAATGCTAGACAAATTTAATTTTTGTTCAATTTCTATTACTGTTGAAGTTCTTATATGTTACAAAATTGGTTGAGAAGATTGAATTTGAAGAAATAGCTTAAGTTCCATATGATAATGAATTAAGTTTATATTTTTATTGTCTACAATTATGTATATGAAATTAAATGTGATTTCATTTTATATTTTTCAAAAATGACAAACAATCGAAATTATCGTCCAACTTTACCTTGTGAATTGAACTTGAATTGGAAGTAATAAACGAAGATTTTTATATTTGATTGAACATCAAATTTTATTTAGTTGTTAGTTATGATATTTTACTTAATGAGAAATTTTATGTAATGATCGTCATAATTTGGAATTCAATTGTTGTTTGACTCAATATCAACTTTAGATGTTTTGATATATAACCTCTGATCTCTGAACCGATTCAGATTTGATTGTACTAAACTAAAATTCCCAAATCTCCGAACTGTTTTATAATGAAAATTATAATAAAACAGGACAGAGATTTTATTTTAACAAAACAAAACGGATCTTTAAAATTAAAATTCCCAAAATTTGGGGCGGGATAATGATTCTTAAATTCTCAAACTGAACTATAACATGAGCACCCCTACCCGACACCTATAAGCCAATTTTAAACTCAAACCAAACCATCCACAACTCCAAACCACCTAACACATCACCATCTCCATCCAACCTGATCCTCACAACACCAAAACAACAAAACCAAAACCTCAAATCTGCACTTAAGAAAAACCCACAACTATTTACCTTTACGACCCAAACCATAACGAGAAAGGAGTGCTTTAGCCTTTCCTTTTGAACGAAATGTGGATGCTTGCTGAACGACGATGAGGAGAAGAGGAAAAGAGGCAAAAAAGAGAAGTGTATGACAGAGAGATAGAGAGAGTGAAAGGAAGCAACGAGAGTGTGAGGGGTTAAGTAAGGAGGTGGAAAGGAGGGACAGTTTCATTTGGCTTCACATTGAACAGGTTTTAAAGAAGAGGGAAGGAGGCATTAGGTTTGAGTGAGGAAGGAAAGAGGTATAGAATTATGGGGGTTAGTTTTTGAGAGATTGAAATATATGGGTGAATAGGCTGTTGTTGAGTGGGATTTGTGTTGAGAGGGTTGAGGGAGAGGAAAAGGGTGAGTGAGAGGGAAAAGAGTAGGTATAGGGTTAAGGTGATATGTGTTAAGGGTACGGTGTGAGGAGTGCTGGGTAATTAATGGGTATGAGTAAGAAAAATCGACATGTTAAATTTATTCCATTGAACTCAATTAAGCATTTAAAAATTGTACATTGTACGTTAAAGAAACTTACACTGTACGTTAAAGTCACTTGATCTTAAATTTTAAAATTTTAATTACTAAAATATTTTAGTGTTATTTTTAATAGGGTTGTGCTCGACTTTTGGTAAAGCCAGACCAGGTCCACTTGCATAGATTTTTACACACTCTCTCTCCTACTCTTACTCTCACTCTCCCACTTTTACTCTCACACTCTCTCTCTCTTATGTCATCCACACTTTCTACTAATAAAGGGAGATTAATTTGATTATTCTTTTAGTTGAATGAGGTTTTCTTTAGTATATTATTTAGAGTAAAACTAAGGAATACAAGTCTCATACAACTATCTCAAATCCTAAACTAGTTCGACTTAAATTATAGTCTATAAATAGATCACTCTTAGGTCAAATTAGGATTACACCAAGAACACAAATTAGGGTTTGCTCAAAGGAAGTACACGACTATCTCTCTCTCCTCAAAGGAGGGAGAATTCTAATTCTTATTTTATAGGGGTGTGTGTGTGTATGTGAATGTAAAGGGGAGTCACTCAACTCAATAGCATCATACATGTGAATTCCAAGAAAGATAAGAGGTAATTTTTTCTTGGCCCAATTCCTCAATTATATGGTTTAAAGATTTTGTTGCATAAGATTAAAAATTTTTTAATTCCATTACTTATTTGTTGGCCTTAGGAATGAATAATTCCCAACGCAAGGAACAAATAATTTTATCTCTCCTTAAACTTATGAATCACTCAACTTGAATCACTTCGAAATGATGTTTAATGACCATGTGAAAAATAGCTGCAAGGAGTATTTATTGTGTCACCATATTTTCTCTCTCAAAAAATCGGCATACTTAAAAAAATCCCCTCATATTGTGTCAACCCTAATTTGATGTTAATGTGTTTTATTTATAGACTTAGGTGGTGTAATTTATCTTTGATTAAAACTCCTTAATTTAATTCCTACTTAAATACCTTAAAGATATGTTATAATGAAACTATAACTCTTAAGGATAATTAAGGAATTAATTAAGAATTAAATCAAAGATAATTCTCTCCATTTTAGGACAAGGAAAACATGTATGACTTGTAGGATTAAGATAGAATATTCATTTTATCCAATCTCGTTCAAATTAAGATAGAGATTGTCCACATGGATAATGTGTGTCTTAAATTACCATATTAATTTTTCTATGCATTTAATTCTCAAATAAATCATAGAAAAATCTCACAATGTCTATAGTAATATTTTTCACATAATTGACTTAGTAAAAAAAATATATTAACATCTTGGGAACATTTCTTTTAGGAGCATTTGTTTTCAAAATTGTCACAATGATAAAATTACCGTTTACCCTTTTTATTCCAAACAATGAGGGTACGATCTTGGAGTTCTATTTGTCTTTGGCATTGACTTATAAAATTTTAATTAAATATTACTAAATTTCTTCAAGGTTAACAATGACCCAAGTAAATGGAATTCAACAACAGTCAAGTTTTATGCATTATAGTTTTTTTATGATCCTTTGCACTTTGATATCATGATAGTATAAGGCATGGAGTAAGTCTTCCTTATTTTGTACTGTCACTTTCTTGATCTTATTTGTGAAACTGACATGCTCAGACTTATGATATCATCATATAATCTGGGTGCGGCCGCACACTACTCAGTGTCACACATCTAGTGACCAGTGATATCATCTCTCTTTCGAGAGTGGTAATCCCTTCACTTTTTATGACCCTTTAACATGGGCTATAATACACCCAATTATATTCGTATTTGAAACCTAGTTATAGGTCACATTAGGCATATATCAAAGCATATCAAAATTTATCTAAATCACATAAAGAGTTCAGGTTTAAGAATACTAGTATAAGAAACACTATAAGAATGTTTATGACTTTTAGTTTACCATGTAACACTATAATTTTACCACAGTTTTTTTTCCCAAATTGCCCTTGCTTAAAATTTAGTAAGACTTTTCCAGTTATTAACTAGTGTTGTTCTTAACAAAATGTTTCATTTACCTCCACTCTTTTCCTTCTTTCATTTTGTCTCTTTCTTTTCTCTCACTATGGTAATTGTTCAACTCCTACATGTGTCTTTCATTCCAAGAATTTAGCAACAGATTTAACAAAAAATCACTCAAATGAAAAACATACATCTTCATTTTTAGATAAAAAACGTTCACCATCTTTTTGAAAAGGTGGTTTAGAAAATTAATCAACAAAGTTTCTTAAAGCTAACAAGTTGCAAAAAATTATAACGTGAAAAAAAATCAAAATTTTAATTAGAATGGTTCGGATCAAAGTTTTATCCACCGTTCTCCTCCTTCTCCTCCTTTTTTGCATAGTCGATATCAAGGAAATAATAGGACAATGTTGCACAGAGTAATGGGATATAAAGCCATGTGTGCCTAGAAGTCATGAAAATCCTGAGCTTAATGGAAAATGTTGGGTTCGATGCATTTCAGGTTGTCCTAAAGGAGGATTTTGCTAATCAAACAGAATAAAGAGAAAGTGAAAGGTCTTGAAAAAGAGAACTAGAAGAAGAAAGCAAAAGGAAGAAGAAAACAAAAAGAAAGAAGAACAAACGTTAGTCTTTTTTTAGAAGAACAAGACACACAATTTTCGTGGTAATTGTCATAATGTAATGATTATTAAACTGAATTTTTAAAGAAGGTTAATATAGTCGATTTTTATTTATTAAAGAGATTTCTTAATTTGTGTGTCTATCTCTACAACTACACTTATTCTAAACCAGAAGGAGTATATATATATATATATATATGATAATAATAATAATAATAATAATAATAATAATAATAATAATAATAATAATAATAATAATAATAATATTGAAAGACACAAATATATCGTTCAATTTCACAAATATCACATAATTGTAACGTCATCAATGCAGTGGAATATTTAACTATTATTGAAGAATCTTTTATACATTTTCCTTCTCCATGGAATTCTAATCTAAAAGTTTTGACTACTTGTGTTATCATATTGTTAATATCAATATCAGCATATATTTCTGTTTTCGTAATTACGTCTAAATTGTTCCAAAATCTTTGGGCACTATTTATTAAGGTTTTTTCTAAAAATCCTTTAGTTATTTTATAATCCATTTTATTTAGTGAAACAACCATTCTTAATGCAGTTTCTCATTTATCTATAGCTTCTTCAACATTTATTATACAATCTAAATCTAAGTAAACTCTAAATATATTTATAGAATCTAACTTAGTTTTTTCATAAGGGGTATAATTATCAGGGTTGTTTCTTTTATACATTAATCCAACATATCCTGTAATAGGTTTATCAAAATTTTGTCTGATGGGTGGCATAGTACTACGACTAGGTATATCAGTAACATTTGGATTTTCATTTGTTGTTTCATGTGGTTTTATATTAATAAATCGTTCTGCTAAATTCATATCACTTATTTAAGTAATGAGATTATCAATATCTGATACTAGTAATTATTTACCATTATTTTTTGCTAAGATACCAGACCCTTGGGGAACAAAATTGATAGAAACCTGGGAATAGCTCATTGTAGAGATAAAATAAGTAATTGGTGTGTTGATGCTATACTTTCAAAAGCATCAAAAGGATTAAAAAGAAAGATTTCTTTATGTTGTAATAATTCAAAAATGCCAATAATGATAGGATGTGATAGTTCTTACTATTACAGAAAGATAAAAAGATAGTATAAGAAAAGAAAACAATATAAAAAATCTTACTTTAAGAAAAGAAAGGCAGATTATTATAAACACAAAGGATATAAAAAGATAAAGAAACCAACTTTTAAACAAAGAAATGGAAATCTAAAAGAATGTAGATGTTATTATTGTAAAGAGATAGGACATTATGCAAATAAATGCCCTAAAAATTAGAGAAAAATAAAAATAAGATTGAAATAGATCAAAGTATAGAAGAAATGATTAATTAAGGAGATTTTATTAGATTAGACAATTTTAACATAGATTCAGATGAAAGTATATTTATACTAACAGATACTGAATATACTTTTGAAGAATAATATGGACATAGCAAGTACAAGTAATTTAGAGAAAGAATTAAACATAAATAATTTAGATGTAGAAACTACAGATAGCCAATTAGAACAAATTGGAGAATATAAACAAGAAATTTTAATAGATAAGAAAAAACTAAAAAAGATACAAAATGAAAATTTCTCATTAACTAATTTTCAGGATTTAAAGTAAAAACTCTAGAAAAATTAGGAATAAAACCCAGAAAGCATAATTTATTCTATGGATTAAATATACAAAAAAAAGTTTTAGATATAGCCATAACATCTAACAAAGTTATGATACCTTTATTAGCTAAAAAAGATATACAAGAAAAATTACAAAAACTTAAGCCAAAAATTAGAAATACTTTAGAATGGATAAATATAGGAGCAATACAAATAATTATAAAATCAACTTTTAAAGAAGGACTAGATACACCAATAGAATTGGCTATAATGGATAATAGAATAATAGATAGAGAAGAAGCATGTTTACGCATAATTAGAGGAAATTTACAATATGGCAAATTAAAATTTAATATTTATCCTAGAATTTCTTATCATCTCTTAGATAAG
>CANYCX012638980.1:0-12053 GCA_948193385.1 Breynia disticha f. nivosa
TTTTAAATATGTATATAATTTATTTGAAAATGAATTATTTATATTTTTCATAAAATATATAATAAATTATAATAATTTTTATTATATTAATTAAAAAATAACAACTTTATCATATAAAAATATTAATATTATTTAATAAATGTATTAATTTTTAATGTTACATCAAATAAAAATATATTTTAATTTTTATTAGCAAAGATTGAAAATCTCGTGAATATCTTCCTTGGTTCGTGAACTTTAAACAAATTTATTCGTGAATAAAATTTTAAGTTTGTTATAAAACTCAAATACTGGAACGGAGCTTGATTCAACCTCATTCAGAGACCTACAGAAGAAGCAAGATGGCAGCAAAGGAAAGAACCAATAGCAGAGTGGTAGCAAAAACAAAACAGAAGAAGCCACTCAAATCACATTTAACCTCACCATAATTTCTCATGGCATCCGTTAGCAGAACATCTGCTAAAACAGAGCAGTAGCAGATGATGTGCAACTTTTTTGGAAGATGCAAGCTTTTCAGTTGAAGAACCAAACACTCTTCTCATTCCACTAGCAATAATAAAGTTTTGAATCAAGATTTCCATCCATTAAAACAGTGAGTCAAGTTTACAAAATCAACATATCGGAGCGCAGACTATCACTAACTTCTAATTTACTCTAATCACCATTCAACTCATTTCAAGGTCCTCCAGGAATGGCATTTTCAATATCTTCTCTACTCAACGCATAACTAAATCTCCTCTCCACATCTTTCTCAAGAATCCCAGCATCACTCTTCAAGTACCTGTTCCGCCAACAAAAAACACCATATCAACAACTTTCAACCACAAACATAAACAATTTGGTGGGTTTTACCCGATATACAAATCAGTAATGTCAAGTAAAAGTTGCGCGTGCCAATCAGGTTTTTGAATCAACCAAACTGCGGGGTCATCTTCTGTCTGAAAAAACCCTACGCTTTTAAGCCATGCTTCTAAACATGGTAAACTGTGTGAATATAAAGGCTTTTTCTTGTCTCGAAGTTTACTTAACCACTCATCTTCAGGTGATGATGATAATTCCTCTGTCCCAGAGGATTTGGATGAAACTGTGGTCAAATATGGTTTTCTTTGACAGTGGCAAAGATGGAATCTTTTTGAAAAAGAAGGGCAAATTTGAGGAAATCTCGAAGGAGTTGCGGACGAGTCCGTTGAGAGTTGTAAATTAAAGACGGGAGGAGTTGAGAGATAATATGCAGACATGTTTTTCTTGTTCTCTGTATTTATATCCACTTCATCGTCTTCTAACATCATCTTCTAATCATTTAGAGTTACGCACGCGAGGATAGCGCGTGGCGAGATTGTTTTAGCTCAACCAAAGATATCAAGTTCGAGTCTTGTTATGCAGTTGCGTTAAAATTCAGTTGAGAGAATTTTTACGCCCATACAATCCTGTCCGGCTCAAACGAGAATTAGTCTGGAATATCCAAAATACGTCCTGGTAGAGGAAAAACTTTAGAGTTACGGACTTCATAGTGTGGGTCCTACGTTTCACTTTAGGAGTCAAATCCCTTCTTCTGTTCCTTGTATTTGGCAGAAACTTTATTTAGCCCCTAGCTTATGAAAGGTTTATTTGAGGTCCCTGAAGTTTCATTTCCTGAGTTGCTAAGAGACAAGACAACACTGAGAAGTAGAGAGCAGGCACCTAAGCGAGGGGTGGAATGGAGGAACTTGTGATGGTTTTAAGAAAAATAGCCACAATTTTGCAACTTTAGTTCAGCTTACTGCTGGAGACTAAATCCGAACTTTAATGGCAATCTTGGACAAATTTGAAGTTGACTTGAGGGATCATTTCAGACAAAATATAAAAATTGACCAACTTTCTGCAACTAATTCTTGACTTCTCGTTCTGGAAACCCAACTATTATTTTCTCCCCTTATATTTCGTGTTTTTTTTTTCTTGACAAGCCATCTTTATTGATATGCCAAAGGTGAGGTATTTTTTTTTTATATTTCGTTTGTGTCAGTTTTTTACTCTCAAGTTGTTTCTTAAACGAATTGTTGTCTTTTCGGGATACTTTGTTATTCTGGGAGGTGGAGCCCTGAAATAAACCTTGCTGGTTACAGCGGTGAATGGCTGTGGCATCAGAAGTTGCAAACAGCGAGGTGTTAAAGTGATGCTTTCTCTTGGAGGAGGTGTTGGAAGCTACACTCAGGCTGATGCAAGAAACGTTGCGTATGGCCTTAATGCTTCTTTGACTGAGTTTAATTCTATGACAACCCGCTTTGCCAATATACTTCTGGTAATATCGATATCATTTTCAATTCATTGAATCACTTCATCAATGAACGCAGGAAAACAATTTCTGGGGTTGCCGGCAGCTGTATATTTCACCAAATGTGCTCACTTATCAAATTCTTCCCCAAGAAGAAGGCACACACATATTGATGTGTTATGCTTTGGTTAAAGTATTATGATGATGGTTAAATTTCAAGTATGCAGAGAAGTGTCTGAAACCTTGGAATTAGACATCTTTCACTCTCCACCAAGAATAATGGATGGAGACTGCAACAATCTAGCTTGATAGATGATAATAACAAGAAAATCCTATTTGAAGTCGACTAATCTTCTACCGAACATTTCTCCAATTTCAATACACAAATATTGTCATTGAAGCAATGATGCAGATCCGTTCATATAGCATATGTTATACAACTACGACTACATTGTGCTGGTGGAAAAGCTTTCATTAATGACGCAGATCCGTTCTTGATTCATAAATATAACACCTTAAGAACTTGCGCATAAAAAAAAGGCCAAGAAAATATGGAGGAACAAAATCCAGTAAACCTGTGCGATAAAGCTAAACACAAAGGGAAGCACGTACAAAATAATTTAACCTGAAATGTGGCTGCTAAAGTTCATCATCCTGGCAGAAGTCTACACTTTCCGAACCTGAATATTATGAGTAGACTGGAACCTCCAGATTGGTTGTTTGCCACTTTGAACAAGTGCAACCTCTTCTCCTTCCTTCACCATGCCTTGATTCTATATATGAAAAACCATATAAAGCATTTAAAAATAGCAGACATATTTGAACATTATCATCATCAATAACATATTTCAAAATTATAGGTTGACAAAGAGAACTCCCAACATCCATCTCACCTTGAGCACAGATGAGGCATTTGCAAAAGTTTCTTCTGCATTATCAGTAAAGTCCATGAATATGGGACATACTCCCTGATATAAAGCCAGCCTCTGTTGTATCCTCTTACTGAAAGGTAGAAGTTGCATGGTCACTCAAACTTAAAATTGACAAAATTTCTAGCCTTATACGGCAAACTTTGTGAAAATTTTAATTTCAAGCGATTATGTCAATGTATGAATATCTCCAGAATTTATTTGTCATAAACTTGAAATTGAAGGACCAAGAAACTCACTCATTTGTGAATGCAAATATAGTTCCTGAAGGACGATAATGGCTCAGCAATATAGCCATGAAACCAGTTCTGGTGAAGACAACAATTGAGGTTCCAAGAGTGTTTGACATCATGGTTGCATGATAAGCAAGCATCTCGCTCATGTGATTCTATAGAAAACAAGAAGTATCCTGTAAACACTCTGCCTTGGCAACAGATGAAATAGTAATAATGTGTATTCTCTATATGCCAGGTACCTTGAAGGCTTGACCAAGATTAGGTGGCATTACATCACCAGAGATAGTTGCTTCAGTTCGTAATGCAACGGTGTGCATAACTTTTACTGCTTTCAATGGGAATCTACAGGAGAATATAACTTAGGCAACAATTTAAACGTTCATGCATAATTTCAACAACTTGCATAGCATCAACAAGCACTTACTTTCCATGAGCTGTCTCTCCAGAGAGCATAATTCCATCCGAGCCCTCGCGGACAGCAACGGCAATGTCTGATACCTCTGCTCTGGTTGGAGTTGGATGAACAATCATACTTTCAAGCATATTTGTTGCGACAATGACAGCCTTTCCCATGCTCCGGCACAACCTGATTATCTCTTCCTGCAAAGCGGAACAGATCAATCAAATTCATTCATGCGTCAAGATTAATTGCATCAACATTGGTGAGTAAATCATCAGAGACAACCATTACCTGCAGAAGTGGAACCTCCTCAATAGGGAGCTCTGCACCCAGATCTCCTCTTGCAACCATAGCCTAACAAAGGAAACATATTTCGTACTAAAGATACAAGAACTGCTAAAGGAATAAGAAGGTGAAACATTTGACATTCGCAAGTTCAATAAATGGAACCAACTTGATTCCATAAGCCTAAAACAACATTTTCAGCACAATCAAAACTGAGGATGAAAAAAAGAAAAAATATGTTCCCGGTTGCCAATAAAGAAAAGCGAAAGAAACTTTTCACCATTTAATCAAGTATCATCCGGACAACAAAGAAGTGAGGGTTTAAGAAGAATATATTTAATGGGTAATATAGGACACAAACTCTTAACATTTTTAGTTCAAAATTAACCATTGTCACACAATCCAACCAGCTTCGACTACAGTCAATCAAACGGATCAGCATCACAATGATGCAATGGAAATTGGAAGAATTCAAGAGATTACCCCATCAGATGCTGTGATTATTGAATGCAAATTTGGAATAGAATCTGCACTTTCAATTTTTACAATCACATGTATATCTGCCCCACAGCCTGCAAAATGAGACAAAAAAAAAATGTTTTGCACCTCAAACCAAGCAATATTGCAAACCAGTGTTCTGCAAAAAGGAATCAGTTTATTACTTTGCAGATAGTTCTTCAGTTCGTGAACCACTTGTGCATCTTTAACAAAGGAAACTGCATAAAAGTCCACCTTGTTGTCCACTCCAAATTTGATATCATCCCAATCCTTATCTACAGCAAAGAATATGTAAACATTTTGTACTAATTATGAAGGGCAAGAAAGGAAACACAAAACAAACACTTCCGGACAAAGCTTTGTCGTTAAGTGAGTAAATGACCAACCAGTGATGGAAGGCAAGGTTGCACTTTTCCCACGAACATTTAAATGACGCCTAGACTTGAGTTCTCCCCCATCAACAACTTCACATTTTACAGAATCTTCAGTTTTGGACTTCACCAAAAGCGACATCATACCACCTACAGAATAGACCAACAATCAAAAACATAATAATAACAAAACAACATTTCTGACGTTACATTATTAAATTGAAAAGTAACACAAACTTCAAAAAATTATAAACTAACACTGTACCATCAACAAGAAGCATGTCACCGGCATCAACATCACTAATAAAATCATCATAATTAACGCTGACTGTATCAGCAGTGCCAACCCCTCTACGAATGGTAAATGTAAATTCCTGCCCAGGAAGCAGTGTAATCGGCTGAGGCAAGTCACCACTCCTAACCTCAGGACCCTAACAACAAACAAACCTCAATTATCATCAAAGATCAAACAAACAAGCAAATATCACACAACAGCACTAAAAAGAAGTAAATTCACCTTCGTATCAAGCATAATAGCAATGGTATTATCCTTGGATTGTGCATTATACTCTTTAACCAGATCAATAACTTTCTGGTGAGAATTATGGTCTCCATGAGACATATTCAACCTTGCAACGTTCATTCCCGCCTCGGCGAGTTTCCATATCATCTCCTTGGTGTTCGTTGAAGGTCCAATTGTACACACAATCTTCGTTTTCCTTCTTACGACTGGCTTTGTCCACATACTCACTGCCGACGTATCACCTAAATTCTCTAACTGCACTACTTGCTCCTCTCTCTATTCAACAACAAATTCAATCAGAACAATTTCATTTTCTTGTTTCAAAATAATAGATAATAAACAAAGGCAATTAAAAAAGTGATCAAAACGGCGCGCAATATACGGACCTTAGGAACATCTTCAGGAGAGACAGGAATAACTTGAGGCTCAGCACTAACGGATCTCTTAACGGCGAAAACACGCGTGTTTCTCCGAGTTAACCTACTGAGTCCGCTCCGCTTTTCTTGTCCGAGTAATTTCGAAGCGAAACTCGACGGTTTCAGCTTCTCGGCTCTGTCATGTACGGATCCAGAAGCTGGATGAGGTAATGAGGCGTGAATCGATTTTGTAGACGCCACAATTCGAGCCATTTTTGAGAGAGAAAGATAAAGCGGAGTGTTGGAAAAGTGCGGTTATGTGTGTGTTCGGTTCAGGTAATTAAAGGCTTGTCTGAGCGGAAAGTTGGAGACGTCGAAACGGCGTTGTTTGGCGGAAATGACAGAGAGTTTGAGAGCTTCGTTTGTATCGAAATGTTAGATTTTAGTTGTTTCAGCTTTTGTTTTTAATTAAAAAATGGTTGGGAGTTTTCCAACCAAACACGACGTCGTTATAGCGACCTTTTTGACACATGTTCAGTACATAGTTTCGGTGATGACATCTTTTATTGCCACGTGACAAATTATGTTAAGTAAAAATTATTTAATTTAATTTTACTGTATTTTATAATGACAGTTTTTTTTTATTTTATTGTCTTTTTAAAGGGATTTGTAGTAAAAAAAAAACTTCCTATGTTTGTTTTTAAATAATAAATAATAATTTTTGAAATTTATATCAATATATAATTTTTTAAATTTAATTTATAAAATACTTAATATTTATGAATAATTCACGAGCAATTTACTAAATATTTAATATATACAAATATAACAATTCACAATACATTCACAAAGAGTTAATTCAATTTATATTTATAATTTTTTAAAAATGTCCACGTGCATAAATTATCCATAAATAATTTTGTATTTTCATTTAAATTATATTAGTGTGTTTATTGTTTTAGTGATTAATTTTCACTTGTTTTAGTATAATGTTATTTGTATAAATGTGTTTTAAGGGTAATATGACTTATTCCGTTTATTTGTTCAGTTTTTTATAAGTGTTTACAACACATCCAAAATCGAAACCAGAAATTCTCCACCAAATTGAAATATCTAAACCAGCAATCATTTGTTCGGTTTGTGATTATCAATGAGACAGGTGGCTGATCAAACTGTGACAGTAACCTTATGCTGTCAACTACCTAGGTGACATTGTTGAATAACTACAAGTAGCTCGAGAAGATGGCTGGTGGCTGCTGATTGTGAAGGAGCTATACTGATTGAATTCTCTCTTCATGGCTTTGTAAACTTGATCCAATCCTTCCTCTATCAATTCTAGTACAGTCTGCGGCATGGGAGGCACATTTGTATCCATTGATCCTTCTAACATCTTTACCACTTCTCCCATTGAAGGTCTCATGACTACCTCATCTTGTATGCACCAGAAGGCAACCTTCATAGCTCTCATCAGCTCTTCTTCTTTCACTGATCCTTCCAGACGTTTATCTGCTGCTTTCAGAGGTGTCCCATTTGTCATCTCCTGCACAGATCAACCTTGCTTCGATTAAACATCTATCAGGCTCCTCGATTATGAAAGAATT
The DNA here is from genome assembly GCA_948193385.1 of Breynia disticha f. nivosa. Taxonomy (NCBI): domain Eukaryota; kingdom Viridiplantae; phylum Streptophyta; class Magnoliopsida; order Malpighiales; family Phyllanthaceae; genus Breynia; species Breynia disticha. Next base: position 7,451 of record CANYCX012638980.1, read on the forward strand.
ACTAGGAAAACTCACCTTGAAAGCCCATCCAGGGTAAAAGAAATCTTGCGCGTCCAATGACATGTCGAGATTTCTTCGGCCACCAATAATCTCCAGAAGAAGCATTCCGTAACTGTAAACATCAGCTTTTACAGTTATAGGTCTGTTGCTAACCCACTCTGGGGCCAAATAGCCTCTTGTTCCTCTCACCATTGTGACAACATGTGAATGTTCTCTTCCCATCAGCTTGGCTAGTCCAAAATCTGACACTTTGGGGTTGAAATTCTCATCTAACAGAATGTTCTCTGGTTTTATGTCACAGTGTATTATTCGATTTCTGCAATGCTCATGAAAATACGCGATCCCTTGAGCAGTAGCAACAGCAATGTTGAAGCGAGTTGTCCAATCTAGCAGTCTGTCTCGGCTATTATATGAAGGGAAGATCCATTTGTCGAGAGATCCATTTTTCATGAACTCATACACCAGAAGACTGCAAAGGAAAATGTAAAATGAACAAGATTTCAGAGAATATATTGAATTTGATAGAAAGGCCACAAAGATTGCTAAGAACATAGAAGAGCGCATACCGCTGAGAACCCTCAGAACAGTAGCCGCAAAGACGAACCAAGTTCATATGATGCATGGAGCCAATTGTGTTTACTTCAGTTATGAATTCTTTCTCTCCGTGAGGTAGAATTTTGTCCAGTTTCTTTACAGCAACTAAAGTTCCATCCATAAGGCTTCCTTTGTATACACTGCCAAATCCTCCTGTAAGAGAGAAATGGTTCGTTTAAGTTTTAACAATATGAGATCGATTTAAGAAACTTCCTGCTTCAGTTCCTCTGTATTAAACAATAAAGAAACCATTGTATTAATCAACATCCAACACTCACCTGTCCCGAGAAGCTGCGAGAAATTGCTGGTACGAATTTGCAAGTCCCGGTAGCTGAAGTTTATTGGAGCACCTAAAAGAATGCAGGCATTCTCCATTGCTCTTTTCAATTTTCTTTTCCTGTGCACATTGTAGTACAACAGGAGGCCGAGAAGCCCCATAAGAAGTGTCATGCTGAGAACTATCGGAAGAACCAAAACCTTTTCTTTTTTATCATCAGAACCTTCACTAGAATCACCCTTATCACTTCCAGGACCCATGGCGCCATTTGGCTTGACCTTCACAAACAAGGTGGAGCCAGTATCCTCATAACCACCAAAGTCCAGGCTCTTCAGTATCCAACAATAAGGCTTCTCATCATCAAGTCCATAAACAGAAGCCACACACTCACAATCCGAAAGACAAGCATCTCCACACTTTGACACTGTTGGAATATCACTGTAATTAGCTATCACGGCGAAGTCCGAGAAGTAGTAATTTGTTTGCTGCACTGTTGCGATCTTAAACTCGGAAGTGGGGTTCGCTGTTCTTGAATCACACTTTCCGGTCAATGATGAATTCTCCGAGCACTGCATATCATTGCCTACCTTAGAAGTACCAGGTAGGCATCTACAAGAAGCATTAGTCTTGCTTCTGTCCAAACTACATATTCCATTACCACAAATTCCTGCAATGTCACAAGGATTTGACACTGCAGCCCACTCTGGCACCCACTGGCGGGAACCATTAACGTCGTTGTCCCACCTATACAACCGTATATTACCATTCGTCTCAAGTATTAATCTTCTCAAAACTGATGATCGAGTTGATCGATTTGTAGGTGAAGACAATCCTCCATAATCACCATCATTCTTATACACATAAACAGCTCCATTAGAAGATTCACCATAAACAATTCCAAAGCTTCCTGCTTCATCTAAGACAGCAACAACATCCCCCGTAACGTTTGAAATATCCGGTCCAGTCCAGTAGGAATAGTTGGCATAGGCTTCAGGTGAAGAATCAAATGACTCAGGTAAGTTGTATGATAATGCAAGGCTCAACGAAGTTGGTTGTTGTAGCATCTTGAGAGAGTAATAACCTCCATGTAAAGGAGATTTTGGTGAAGTTAGTTCAAGAGAAACTGTCAATGGCTGGTTCGGAAGGAGGGTATCTGACGGATGAGCGAAACTCTCCCACGCAGTGCGGTTTGTGGCACTGTAGAGGATGAAATTCCCGGATTCTTCCATGGTACCCGATACAACTCCAGCTCCAGAGGTGTTAGACGCCCAGACTGTAGCATCACCATCCATTAGTACAAGATTTCCGGTTGTTTCGAGCTCCAAGATTGCGTCTTTCGTGACTGGTGTGTTTCTATATGTGATCAGATGAGCATTGAGCAAAAACGAAATTGTTGGCTTAAGGTCATTCATCATCACATTTTACATGACCTGCAAGAACTTTTATAAAGACTAGAGATGGAGAAAATAGTTTTTATTTCCTTTATCTACTCTAAACCAGTTACCTACTCAAAACTTAGATAGCCATTGCAGCAATCATATTGACAAATGTTTCAATATAATAACCATAGCCAGTGCATTTTTATCTTAACTTTAGAAGATTAACCACATTTGCTCCTCTAAATGTTCATATTTGGTCCTTTTCTTGAATGTCAGAGACAGATTTGGTCTGTTTTCCTTATCAAAGTTATATTTCCTTCAGCAAAACGTGAAGTGAAATTGGAATCTTCACTTGCACGTAAAATGCTACACTACTGAATCTCAAACGACTATAAACATTAATGCTTACCTGTTAGCAGACCATACAGTGGTTCGATCGCCAGGAAGATTAGCAAACCAAATAGCCAACAGAAATCGATCATCAGAGTTTGCAGGTGTGAACCCGAATGCAAAGGTTCCATTATCAGAAACCAAAGGCCGATCTTCTCTAGCCAGCAACCTTGAACCCTGACCAATTTGGTTAGCAATGCAGCCACCAAATCCAACCAATACCAACAATGAAAAGAACCAAAATCGAGCCATGTTGATTCAGCTAAAGCTGAATAATTGCAAAGTTTCTGAACTTGGAGTGTGGTACTAGCCAGTGATATTATATGTGGGATTGGAGGGAAAATAACATACGAAAGTGGTGACAAGTGGAAAATGGTTGGTGAGCTAAACTTTGAAAATGAAAAACATCAAATGGTCGGCTTGTAATATGGAAGTGGATATTGTGGCACGTGGCAATTTCAGTACAACTGTTTTCCAACGGAATTGGGACTAACCAAAATGTCCTAAATGAGTACATGAACACGTAATAAGTTACGTATAGTAGCTAGCTGAATCAGAATTTTTTCAGATTTTCACACCCGTTTTCTGGGTTTTGTTGGTGATAACTGATAAGAACTTTGACATATGCATGCTAAAAATGAGTATAACACGATTTGTTAGTACACGTTTGATTTATTTCCACTAATCTACTTTCAACACATCCAAAATGGTACACTGTGAGTGAAAATTTTGCAGTAAAGAATGGATGAGATTAATATACGAGCAGTAGAATATAGATTACAAGAAGAAGCTGTCTTTCCTCACAACCAAACCAAAGAGCCAAGGTTAAAGCTTGTCAACCATAAGCAACAGTATTGACCATGGAACACGACCCACCAAGTAGCTGCATAAACGAGAATGGATTTAATGTTCTTCATAACAAAGACGTTACTCGGACAGAGTGATCGGCTGAACCAGTCAGGAAAATGGGTAAAGTTGGATGCCAGTCCACAGTAGTTATAGCTGCGCTATGTGATTAAAAGATAGAGATGCCAGTCCACTGTCTTCATTAAATTTTAAATATATTAGACAAGAATTGATGACTTTCAACCACATTGGCACACAATGTTGTGGGACTAAGAAGCACATACCATAGCTCTCCATGTCTTCATGTTCCACACAGTTAAAGAAGCATTTCCCAAAGAATCAATAAAGCTTGAGCCATGCCTGCAAATAAAATGAGATTCTGGTAAATCTCCAGCCACCTCGACAATACTGGAAAAAAGGCAAAGGGAGCAAAGTAATGAAGAATTGAACAAACTACCTTCTTGATGGTGCTGCAGAAACAAATGTCGGTTCTACAGGACTGCACTTTAGGTCCAGAACGCTGCAAGAGAAGAATGTAAGACCATACAAAAATTTATGGAGTAAATAGTAGTGTGTAAAGTTTATTCAGAACATGCCTTGGAAATGCTTCACTTGTATTTAGATCACATACAACTCTCTTTGCATCAACATTCTAAGCTTTGATGCCTCCATCAGCAGTGCCTATGAGAAGCTTTGCCAAAATGAATGAAAAAACTTAACAGCATGAATTTCTATATCAAATGATTAAATCATCACTGAATCAGACAATTGGTTTGTAAAAAAATGACCCAATACATACCAAGCGATCGGATTTACATTCCCAATCAAGCGACATAATCTCTGTTCCACAATATATTGTTGCATTCCTTGATGTTGGAGTTGAAGACTCATATGTCCATATCCTTTGTCAAAAAAGGGGGAAAAAGGCAGAACAACAAAATAAAACGAAAACTTAGTTATGTAAACAGTGAACTATATGGTGTCTACTATTTTCAACACATAGCGCAAGTGTACGCACCAAGTAGTATAAAACGAGTTTTTAGACCCGAGTATCGAACCCCAAGGAAAGTTGTCATACATACTAGCAACATTTTCAATCAATTATCTAACTAGATGG
>CANYCX012639037.1:0-10316 GCA_948193385.1 Breynia disticha f. nivosa
AATCTCATACATACAATTTGATATACTTTCAATGCAAACAATTCCCAATTATATTTATCAACAAAACCATCTTTAAAACACTCATTTAATCTTCCCAAGTCATGATTTTAATCAACTAAACAATCTTTCAGATATAATCAATTTTTTTCCTTCATGTGTGCATGTATCAATCCATACATTTCTATAATGTATGCACACTCATTCAACATTCACACCATATATTTCTTATACAAGGATTTATCAAAATTTTCATATTCATATTCATTTAATATCATACATTCATACAATCATTAACTTATAATGATATATATAAATGAATGAATACTAATGCATTGTTGTCTACTGAGTTTTATAACTCACACATATTTTATGTCTGTTTTGCTCGGCAGATAAAAGAAGTTAGGGTTTCTTGTGGCTCTAGTTTGTGGGTATTAGCAAGAATATCGAAGGTGGGCGGTGCACTGCGTATAAATTTTCCCTTGTACATGACAAATCATACATAGTGCATTACTCGTATTTTGTGAGGTTATGATTGAATTAATATTTTCCCAGTTTTTTTTCTTTCATAACCTATAATATTTTGTAAATTTTCGAGATGTATTGGGCTTGGCTTTCGCAAACTCTGTAAATATTTTTGGTGAAATGAAATGTGTGTATTTTATTAAAAATAAATTTGATCTCTTCCCTCTTATTTTATTGTCTTGTATTTTATTTAAACTATATTATTCTAAAAATAAAAATGATGTTCAAGTTTGGGTGTTATTTCTTAGGAAAAATATTTTCTAAATTAGGAAATGGTATTTAAATTTGGGCGTCACACATGGCACCTCGATGGCACACCTATGTGAGGGATAATGACCACATTTAGCACGTGTAATGCCTTAACGCTGCCCCACATCCTACGTTCAGCTAAACCAACAAGCATCTCGTGCGATCCCACATGTCAGGGAAAATGATTCGTGACATTCTCCTTCACTCAATTCATGCACGTCCTAGTGTATTTAGAGAAGATCCAATCCCTTTCTTTGGATTGTCCAATATTATAGAGCAATTATCTGCATACTCGCCCTCGACGTGTTAAGGCTACCAGTCCACTTGCATGACCCCCTTCAACTAGAGTGTGCTAAGCAGATACGAGCGCTTGGTGAACTTTTGCTACCTCCTCCTGCATAATCATCCTCGTCTCAATATCTTTTAGAGCACCCACACGCAAACACCCCTGCATCATAGAGTGCGAGCATGTGACACTGACGACTCGCTAGCGCACAATTGAACCCACAAAGAGGTATATATACAAGTTCCACCTCCTCACTGGAAAGTGGAGATCTATTTGATCCTATGGTAGATATTAACCCTCTAGAAGTATCTAAAAACCTTAGGAATATCTACAGACCTTCAAAAATATCTACATCTTCCATCATACTCCTAGACTTTCTAGAACTCTTCTAGAATGTCTCCAAGTCTTCAAGGTTCCACCATGTTCTAGAGAATTTTGGAACCTTTCCCAAGCTTCCGATAAATTCTAGAACATTTCTAGAATTTGTGAAACACTTCATGACACGAGTCTTGTCGAGACGGGGTCGAGTCACACTTGAATCATACCCGTGTCAAGCTAGAAGGGGTTGAGTCATGCCAATACACTGTCAGGACACATAGAGATGCGGTTGGTCAGACCAAAACAATGTCGACTGATACCAAGACACGCTCAGATCATGTTGAGACTCGATCGATTCAAGCTTGGATCACGCAAAGATGCTGTCAATTCTTGTACGAATCGAGCCGTGATACATTCGAGTCCTGCTCGGATCACGCCAAGTTGGCGTCGAGTCATGCTGAGACGTGATGAAGTCATATCTCGACTTGGTTAAGTCACGCCAATAAGAGGTCGAGTCATACGGAGACGTGGTCATGTCAAGTTGAGACGAGGTCGAGTCATGCCGAGACGTGATGGAGATCTTATCTAGTTACGCCTATATGCGGTCGACACACATAGGGATGCAGTCGAGTTATGTCGAGACAGGGGTAGTCACACCAAGATGCAATCGAATCATGTCGAGAAGCAATAGAGTTTTCCCTCAAATCACGCTTAGAAGAAGTCAAGTCTTGCTGAAATAAGGTCCACTAAAGTTGAGTCAAGTTGAGACACGCTCGAGTCACTCCGTGACGCGGTAGAGTCGCTTTGGGATCATGTTGAGTCACAGTCAAGTTGCCCAAGGATTGCACCTAGACTGGGTGAATTTATATAGAAACATGATCGAGTAACTCTAAGACGGGGTCGAGTCTCTTCTAAATAAGGGTCGAGTCACAATGAGATGCGGTCAAGTCACACTGAGTGCGATCAATTCACAATGAGACGCGGTCGAGTCAGGAACGAATCACGCTGAGACGGGGCCGAGTCATGCCGAGAGGGATTAAGTCATGCCGAGAGACTGTGGAGACTCACACAGACATTGTCTACTGATGCCAATATGCAGTTGAGACATAGTCGAGCCACCTCGAGACGCTATTGAATTATGTCGAGACATGGTTGAGTCACGCTTAGACGTGCTTGAGTCACACCAAGATGCAATCAATTCCCCTTTGGATCACGCAGAGACTAGGTGTAGTCACGCTGAGACGAAGTCGATTTATGCTAAGAGCTAGTCACACTTGGATATTGCCCAAATGCAGTCGAGTCCTGTTGAGATAGAGTCGATTAACGTTGTGACTATCTCGAGTAATGCCTAAACATGGTCGAGTCATGCCTAGTTGTGGTTGTGTCATGCTTAGATCAAGCCAGGACACTATTGAATCACACTCAGATCATGCCAAGATGCAGTCGAGTCGCACTAAGACAGAGTCTAGTCCTAGTAAAATGCAGTTTATTCCCGCTCAAATTTGACCGACACATAGTTAAGCATGCTCGGATCTGGCCTAGATTATATCGAGTCATTCTGAGACGGGTCAACTCATACTAGAATCACATTGAAACACTATCGAGTCACATCGAGAAAGGGTCGATTCACGTTGAGACGCAGTTGAGTCACATCGAGGCGCAGTTGAGTCACGCTTAGGCTGGGTTTAGTCAAGCAGAGGAGCGGTCGAGTCACCTCGAGACGCAGTCGTGTCACTCTTGAATCCTTCTGAGACACAGTTGTGTCACCCTCGGATCCCACGGAGAACCGATCGGGTCACGCTCGTATCACACTAAGATGAGGCTGATTCTCGTCAAAACAGAGTTCAGTTACTCTGAGACGTGGTCAATTCATGCTCGGATAACAACAAGAAGCACTCGAGTCATGCTGAGACAAGGTCAGGTCAAGTTGTGATAGCCTTGAGTCACGCCATGTCACAGTCAAGTTATCCTTACATCACGTTGAGACACAGTTAAATCACGCTCGGATCACACCAAGAATTGGTCAAGACATATAGTGACGGTGTTAAGTAATGCTTAGAGGGGTTCTAGCACACTCAAATCTCACCAAGACTTGTATGAGTCACATACATACATGTTTGGATAATGCCGAGATGTAGTCGAGTCACACTCGGATCCTGCCAAGGTGCCATGGAGTCACGTTCAGATGATGTCGAGATAGAGTCGAGTCATGCTTAGATCATTCTGAGACATAGTCGAGTCATACCAAGAAGGGGTTAAGTCATATTGACACATGGTCGAGTCACACTTAGATCATGCTAGAAAGCGGTTGAGCTTAAGATTGGTCGAGTCACAGAAAGAGTGGGAAATCATACCAAAACTGGAAGGAATCATACAAAGATGCAGTCGAGTCACCATAAGATGCAATCGAGTCAACCTAAGACACAAGCGAGTCACCCAGAAATGTGATCGAGTCACGTCGAAAAGAGGTATAGTCACACTGAGACGCGGTAGAGTCACGCAGAGATACAATGGAGTGAAGCAGAGATGCGGTGGTGTCACACCTGGATCCCGTCGAGACACAGTCAAGTCACTCTCAGATCTTGACAAGACGAATCAAGTCACCCTCGGATCATGTTGAGACAATCTCGACTCACGCTAAGATGAGGTCAAGTCATGCTCGAATCACGCACAGAGGCGATTGACTCATGCAAAGACTCATGCTGAGACTCATGCTGACACATGCTCTAGTCATATTGAGACGTAGTGGAGTCACGCTCTGATCACATGGGATGTGGTTTTGTCACGTTTATATCACACTGAGATGGGGTCAAGTCATGCAGAGATGGACTGGACTTATGTCGACATGCGATTGACTCCCATCAAGATGCGATTAAGTCACAATCGAATCCTACTGAGACACTGCCCAATCACACTCAAATCAGGTCGATACACGTTCTAGTCATGCTCAGATCACGTCGAGATGCGATCGAGTCACTCTCAGATTTCGTTGAGAAGCGGTCGAGTAAGGCTCAAATCTCGTCGAGATGCAGTCGTGTAATGCTTGGATAACACCAAGACTTGTTGAGTCATGCCGAGAAGGTCAAATCACGCAAAGACGACCGAGTCACACTGAGATGGGATCGAGTCACACGTAGACAGGGTAGAATCATGTTAAGACGGGATCAAGTCATACCTAGATCGGGTTGAGTCACGACGAGACGAGATTAAGACAAACCAAAATGCGATAAAATCACAAATCAAGACACATTCGAGTCACACTCCTATCTCGGTGAGAGGAAATCGAGTCACACTCGTATATCATTGGGATTCGATCGAGTCACGCTCAAATCAAGGTGAGACGTGGTCAACTCACAGCAAGAAGGGGTTGAGTCGCATCGAGACGAGTCGAGTCACGCTAGGCTATGGTCAAGTCACGCCGAGAGGTGGTCGAGTCACATTGAGATGGGGTAGAGTAATGCCGAGAGGTGGTCGAGTTACGCTGAGACAGTCATATTACATCTAGACGAGATGAACTCACATCGAGATGATATTGAGTCATACCGATAGAGGCTCGAGTCATGCCTAGATGAGCCCAAGTCATGTCGAGATACAGAAAAGTCACATTGAGTAGCCCGAGATGCGATAAAGTCTCGCTTGGATCCTATCAAGACGCTACTTAGTCACACTCGAACCACACCGAGACAGGCTTGAGTAACTCTCAGATTTTTCGAGACGCGATCAAGTCACAATGCAGCCGAGTCAGGCCAGTCGTTATCGAGTTAGGTTGAGACTCATTTGAGTCGCACTCAGATCATGCTTAGATTCAGTTGACACATGCCAAGACAAGGTTGAGTCTCATGATGATGCGGTCGAGTCACGTTCGAATCATTCCGAAAAGAGGTTGAGTCTCGCCGCGACAAGCTCAAGTCATGTCGAGATGCGGTTGAGTCACGCTCGAATCACGTCGGGGTGTAGTGGAGTCACACTCGAATCACGTCGAAATGTATTCGAGTGACACTATGAACATGCCAATACGCGATCGAGTCACACTCGAATCACGCCGACATATAGCAGAGTCACACATGGATCACCCCGAGAAGTTATTGAGTGATGCTCGAATCACATAGAGACGTGGTCAAAATCACGCTTAGATCACTCCGAGATGCGGTCGATTCACTCTAAGAGATGGTCAAGTCATGCCGAGACGATGTCGAGTCACAATTAGATGCAGTAGAGTCACGCCTAGACGAGGTTGAATTACGCTGAGACACGGTCGAGATGATGGGATTCAAATTGAGACGGATCTAGTGATGGTGAAAACGGTCGAGTTACACTTGGACGCGGTTGAGTAACGATGAGACGGGGATGACTCCTGTGGAGATGACAGCTTCAATCACGATGAGACGCGGTCAAGTGAAGCCTAGACACAGTCGAGTCATGCTCAAATCCTACCGAGATACGGTTGACTTATGGCTAGAACATGCTCAAACAAGGTCAAGTCACACTGAGGCATAGTCGAGTCATGCTGAGACGTGGTCAAGCCACGCTGAGTTGGGGTTCAGTCATGCTAAGACGGGGTTGAGTATAGTTAAGAAGTTATCAAGTCACGTTGAGATGCAGTTGAGTCATGTCCAGATCCCAACAAAACTTGATCAAATTGTGATCAAAATGACACTAGGAAGGGATTAAGTCACGTCGGATCACACAAAAATATGATCGAGTCATGACAGGATGTGGTCAAGTCACACAAAGATAGGGTCGAGTCACGTCGAGATACAATTCAGTCACGCAGATGCGCGGTCGAGTCACGGTAAGAAGCAGTAAAATAACACTGAGATGTGGCCGAGTTAGGATGAGACGAGGTTGAGTCACGACAAGGCGCGATCGAGTCATGTCGTGATGCAGTTGAGTGATGCCGAGACATGATAGAGTTATGCCGAGGCACGGTTGAGTCATGCCGAGGTGCAGTCGAGTCACACAGAGATGTGGTTGAACACAGAAACGTGGTCGTATCATGCTGAGATAGGATCAAGACACGCCGAGCAGCAGTTGAGTCAAGTAGAGATGCGGTCATGCCAAGTAGAGACAAGTTCCAGTCATGTCGAGACGGGGTCGAGTCATGTGGGGATAGGGTTGAGTCACGACGAGGTGAGGTCGAGTCAGCTCGAGATGGTTCGAGTCATATGGAGTTGGTGCTAAATCACGAGGAGACGATGTTGAGTTACATCGAGACAGGGTGGAGTCATGTTGAGACAAGGTTATTTCATCTCAAGAAGGGTCGAGTTGATGCTGAGATAGGGTTAAGTCGGGCCAAGGCACAATCGGGTCGTGATCTAGTCATGCAGTCAAATAGAGACGGTTCGAGTTAAGCTAAGACGGGGTTGAGTCACCCCGAGACAGGGTAAAGTCACCCTGAGACGGGGTCTAGTCACGTCGAGATGCGATTGAGTCACATCGAGATGCAATGGAGTCAAACTGGGATCCCACAGCGAAGCTGTTGATTCACTCTTTTATCATGCTGAGAGACGGTCGAGTCACTCTTGGACTTACTCGGATGCAATCGAGTCAAGCTCAGATATCGCAAAGACGCAGTAGAGTCACGTCGTGATAGGGTTGTGTCACGCCAAGACATGGTCAAATCACGCCTAGACACGATCTAGTCACGTTGAGACGCAGTCGAGCCACAACATGATGCAAAAGAGACGGGTTCGAGTCACGGTGAGACGGGTCAAGTCAAGCATAGAAAGGATCAACTCACATTAAGATGGTCCAGTCACACCGAGAAGAGGTTAAGTCACGCTCGGATCAAGCCAAGATAGGGTCGAGTGATTGTCAAATCTACTTAGAGCGGTCGATTCACATTGTAAATTGCCAAGATGCGTAGAGTCACCCACAGGGACGCAGTCGAATCACGATATAATAGGGTCAAGTCAGGCCGAGACGGGGTCGAGTCACACTATTACAGGGTAGCATCACGCTGAGACAACATCAAGTGATGCTCTAATCATGTTGATATGTGGTCCAGTAATGCTTAGGGCACTGAGATACGGTCGAGTCACACTCGTATCGCACTGAGAGGGGGTGGAATCATGCTAAAATGGTGTTGAGTCACGTAGAGACAGGATAGTGTCACATCAAATGGGGGTAGAATCACGCTAGGGTCAAGTCATACCGAAATGCCTTCGAGTTATGCTCTTTTCAAGTCAAGACGCATTCGAGTCACGTTTGTATCTCGTCAAGATACAGCAGAGTCGTGCTCGGATCATGTCAAGACAGACTCGAGTTAAACCGAGACGGGTCGAGAAATGTCGAGACGAGGTCGAGTAGCACCGAGATAGGGTCGAATATCACCAAGAATGTGTTGAGTGACGTAGAGACTAGGTCGAGTCACGTCGAGACAAGTTTGATTCACAAAGATATACGATCAATTGACGTTGAGACGAGCTCAATTCAAGCCCATATTTGGTTGAGTCATTTTTAGACGCAGCCGAGTGATTCTTGGAATAAACCAAGGCACTAACGAGTCACGCCGTGACAGAGTCATGTCACACCAAGATGCAGTCGAATCACGCAGAGACGTATTCACTCCCGCCGAGAAAGGTCAAGATACGATGAGATGGAGTTAAGACATGCTTATACGCGTTGAGACTTGGTTGAGTCCTGCCGAGATGCGGTCGAGAAATATTGAGACAAGGTCAAGTCACGTCGACACAGGATCAAGTCATGCCAAGACACGATCAAGAAGTGGTCAATTCACCTCGAGTCATGATCGAGCCATGCTGAGACAGGTCAAGTAATGCCTATATGCTATCGAGCCACACCTAGACACGGTTGAGTCATGCCAAGACGTGGTTGTTTCACGCTCAGATCCCGTCGAGATGTGGACGAGTCAAACTCAAGTCCAACCGAGACAGGGTGAAGTCTCGCTTGGATCATACCGAGACGGGGTTGAGTCACGCTAAGATGAGGTTGAGTCACGCACAAATCATGCTAAGAAGGGGTGAGTCACGTCGAGACGGGCTTAAGTCATGGTGAGACGTGGTTGAGTCACATCGAGATGCAGTCTAATCTAGCTGAGATCACATTGAGACGGGTTTTGGGTTTTTTAACATGTTCTAAGTCTAATGGCAGTAAAAATAAAACCAAGAACACATCAAAGACATGTAAGATCCTTACCAAAATCCAATAAATGCATAAATTTATTCCAAGTTGATAACTAGATGATAAAAAAACGTAAACTTTAAATGAAAAGAACTCACTTTGATGAATCTCGATCTTATACCGTGGGTTCTTTCCCAAGAATAGTTAACTACTGCCTCAAAAAACTATGAGCGGCCATTGTGACACCGTAAAAGAATCCCACACGCGATTCCTCCATAAAACTAACACACAGATTAGGAAAAAATGAGTAATATCACAAGAGTAAATCAAATCACCTATGTTTGTCAAAATCGGATGAGTTTCGTACAAAACTGAGAGCACCACGTTGATTGAACTCTACGGACAACCTCTTAATCTCACGTTACCCATAAGAAAAACCCTAAAAATCACTCTCTTGTGTTTTAGCTGGAAGTCACGGCAATGGTTGTTCTTTAGAGGGGACGACTCATACTGTCAAAAAGACTAAGGTTTTATGTTCTTTTATAAAGAAGAGTTTTACAACATTAATTTACTTAACAATCCTAATGCTATTAGGAATCTGTTAAGTCTTTAATTAAACAAAATTCCTTTTAAAATAACCACCCATTGCCGTGATTCGATGTGGATAAAATGTAACATCCTAAAATTTTGACAATTGACGAAATTTTACATAAAAATGTCTAAAAATGTACATAAATTTTTTGTGAATTATTTTAATTAATAATTTGGTGAAGAATGTAAAATTTTTATAAATTAAAAATGGGAAATGTTTAAGTCGATCGTGAAAGAGGAAACGACGACTAAATACATTAATATGATTGGAGGATTAAATAAATTTTTTGCGTTAATGTAAATAAATATTTCTTAAGAAATAAATAATGGGAAGATTAAGACAATGTTATTAAGATGATGAATTTCGAGAATTTTGAAATCAGAAATTTATTTTGAGTCGAGGTTAAATAAATTACGAAGCAAAATAGACTCAAGACTACTGGAAAATATTTTCTTTCCACCATTCAAACCACTCACACAACCAAATCAATCGATCTCCCTCATTTTATGCAATTATCTTACTTTTGTTCCCCACATTTAATCTCTTTCCTCCTTTCTCCATACACCAACGACAACTCTCCTTCTCCCTCTCCAAATTTTCATCTTCAACCTTAAATCTATCATTTCCTAGCAAGATCTTGGTGATTTGGAGCTTAGGAATCAAGAGGAAACTTTAGATTGGTAAGTATTCTTGTTCATAACTATGAAATTCCGTTTCATTTTCTTACCTAACTTAAAAATGTCATAACTTCATGAATATAGCTACGATTTGTGTAAAATTGGGCTATTTAGAAAGCTTAAGATGTGTACTAACTATTGGTGCCAAGTTTTTGTGTTAATTCTTGGGTTAAGCACATGAAAATGGTGTTTTAAGTTGGATGGTTAAAAGTGACAGGATTGATTTTGTTGATCCTAGGTTTATTTTTATGAAATCTTGCTTAGGTGAATTTCTTTGGGATTAAAATGATGAGAGAATGGCGGTTAATGTTGTTGAATTGTGATTGAGGAGTAAGTATGGATTTACCATAGTAAAATGTTAAGAATTTTGGAAGATGAAGTGAGACATGAATGTGTAAAAGTGGTGTTGGACGTTAGGAGATTTAAAATGTTACTTACATAAATTATGAGAAACCTTAAATATGGAGATTAATGAATAAAAATAAATTTTATGAAGAGGTTGATGGAAAAGACTTAAGTCTTACTCATGGTAATTTAATAAATAAAAATGAATTATAGAGGAAAAGAGAGAAGATGTAAGAAAGAAGAA
>CANYCX012639059.1:0-10677 GCA_948193385.1 Breynia disticha f. nivosa
AATTCAAGTTCCATTTCAATCCTAACACATTAATTCAGCAACATTTCCAATTAATATACCAAAATTCAGCTCAAAATCAACTTAATGTCAACTTAACATAAACTTTAAGTTTATGTTCTTTCCTTCATCAATTTCACTACACACATCCAAACACTTCCTAAATATATTACTAATCTATTAACATCAATCTCCAGCAAAATTCCTCAAGTTCCAGCAATTAAATCAAGTATTAAATCCATCCAAAACCAATCATAAACTACATATCAACCATAAATCAACTTCCTTTCATCTTACCTTATCAATTACCTTCCAAAACCAAGCTAAAAGTTCCTTCTCTTGCTGAATTCCTTAAAACCCTGCTATTCCAGCCCCTCTTTCTGCAAGCTTTCAATTCTGGAAATGAAGTATAAGTGAAGAGGTGAAGAAAATGGCCCCGATGCATCGAAATATATATTTTTTCAAGCTGGCAGGTGACTACGCGTGGTGGTCGCAAAGTATGCGGTGTGGCAGCGACCATGCGTACTTTGCTGCCCACTGCGCGTTCTCCCTATTTCCAGATTTTCCGATTTTTCGTCGATCGTTTCGCGTCAAGTTTCAATCAACCTTTCGTATATCTTTATATATTAACAATAAAACACATATTTATCGTCATTTTACGACGAAAAATATCCAGAATGTTACACATCATACAAAGCGTTTCAACTATTGCCAAAGTCACAACGATGCAACCCAAGCACACCACTTCAATAATCCCACACTCTAACAACTATGTATAATCACAAATAATCAACGTGGTGTTGGATTAAGGGTGATCAACATTTATGTGGAACTCAAATTTAAAATCATTTTTCCCTAATAAACAATATAATGAAAGGAATGATATAAAAATCAAATCTTTAAAATAAGGAGAGAGAAAATATATACACATTGTTTATACAAATCTCAGCCCAATCTTGTTTTACTTTCAAACTTAAAACACAATCGGAAGCTAAATTCGTTTGAAACCAGATCAAACTCAAATTCACATGTATATACAAATATGTACAAAATACAAAATATCAAAATCATCTCTGGAGCTAGACCTCAGACATATGTCGCATGCAAAACTCTGATCACCGCTGTCTCTGTCCAAAAGCAGTTATCTACGATCTGAACATTATTTAAACATACACGGGGGTAGTATTTAATATATTCAATAAGTATTCTTAACTTCATTTAGATAAAATGATGTGCAGGAAAAAAATACAAATCAGCACGAGGACGTGCCTAATTTCTTTCTCCCTATGGCACCAGATTATGCTAGTACAACATATCCGTTCCATTCACACAAAAATTCTGACCACACAGGTTAATTACATCCATATCAACATAGAACTATTTGTTCACACAGAACATCAATATAGCACACAACAATAATAAGATCACACAGATCAACATCCACAAAGTATAGCACACAGCAGTCACGAACCACACAGGTTCTATATCATTTAGATATCTATAGTCCTCACGGGAGCTCATTTAATTACGCACACAGCAATCCAGATCACACAGATCTCATACCATTATATAAATACAAATGTATGCAATGTTAATGATAATTCAATTCCACACAAGATGACCCCGGGTTTCTGTCCACCATAGCACATAACAGTGGAAATCCTCTATCGCAAACAGCATAGGAGTGACACACAGCCTGAGCACACAGCTCTGAGCATATAGCTCGTAAATACGGACAACACACAGTAAATCCAGGACAGCATAATCCACACAGGATATCATAGTCACACAGGCATCATGTTACACAAATGCTTATGCAATATGCGAATGCATGAATGACATTCATATCAATACATATCGCAAACTATAAAGCACAGCTCATGCAGAGCATATAATATACCGCACAGGTTCACAATTATCATGCTTTCTATAATATCATTATAACACACAGTAATAGAACAAAGAAAGCATGTCAACATCTCACACAGAGTACATTTTGCATAAAAAGATACCACACACGTATAACTATCATCAACATATCAATATCAACCCCATGTCAACATTTATTAATGTAAGCAATACATGTTTTTCAACAGCCAACTATACATCATCCATATATCAACCATATGTCAACTAAAGTATATATGTGTCAATCATATATCAACCAAGAGATATAACCAAAACACATACCAATTGCATTCATATCAATGAATAAACAAGACAAGAATTCAATTCAAGCCTTATAACAATCTTTCACTTTGAACTCAAACCATAAAATCATGTTCAACCTACTAGAATATATGAAATCAACTCTAAATCAACCAATTCATCTCATTTTTAACATGATTCATCTAATTCTAGCAATCCTCAATTCATTACATTATAGGCCAAAAACATTTACATATACATAAGCCTAAAAAATCTATCTTTTTATAAGAAATTTTCTTACGAATAAATTTAGTAAGCGTAAGAACACTGACACATAAGGATAGAACACTTACCTCAAAGGATACGAATTAATCCCCCCTCAATCGTTGTACAGATCCTACTGTACAAAATTAATCACATACACTTCATTAACTAACTATATTCACATTGACTCTTTACTTAGAATCATCAAAACATCATTTATAAGTTTCATTCACCCATTTCCACAACTTTCCTTCATAAAATAATTTTTCAACAATCCATCCTTACCACAATTTACATTATCTAAACCATATATAAGAAGTTATTCAAGTCCCTAACACCTATATACAGATGTTTCCAGCATCAATTCAGTTCAATTTCAATCCATCAAAATCAAAGCTTAAACCTTCCAAAGTTTATATAAACGAACTATCAACCTTACCTTGTTGATTTGGTGTTGATTTATTGTAAGATTTAAAGTTTACTCTTGCTAAATCAATCTTTCAAGCAAGAACAATGTTCTTTGCTTCTTTCTCACCTACCTCTACTATTTTCTCATTAGTTTCGAATGATAGGTTCTTGAATGTTTGTTTTAAATCGGGCATCTTATATTTTTTTCCCAGAATCAGCAGTCCATGTGTGGTGGCAGTGAACTACACGTGGTCATAACAACTGCGCGTAATTTGCTGCCATTGCACGTACTTTGCTAGTTTCCAGCATTCTCCATTTTCCTTAGTTATTTCATATACCCATTATATCAACCTTCAGTCAACCTTCATATACCTAAGTTTAATTGTTTATTTTTCATCATTTTAATAATTATTTCCATAAAATATATTCCAGGATGTCATAATTTGTGCCCCTTCTCTATTTTGATAATGTGTTTAACGCTAAAATTGATAAAACTAAGTTTTAGGTTGATTAAATATTGAAAAAAATATTGCAACATGTTAATGCACATTAATGATAGATAAGTCATGTTAACCAGTCAAAAAATAGAAGAAAATTAGTGTGGAGAATCTTAATGCAGGTAACATATGTTACTATGTGTCTAACATATGTTAATGAGATAGGTTTCAAGCCAAAAACTTCTGTCTCTATACACAGACGTGCAACTTGCTAAAGTTGAGTTTTACAAACAGTGTAACGTACATTATCATGGATAACATATGTTAACAACTTTAGACATCATCCAAAATAGTTTTGCTTCTATACAGGGACAATGAACTTACTTAAATCACTACTTAAATCACCTTGGCCCATTTATAATGGCCTAATGAAGCGTAGTGACCATAACTATCCTCCTTTTGTTTATGATCTCCACAATAGTTGCAATATACCTCACGTCCCTCAACCTTCTCTTCCATGAAGGTCCTCATAAAATCCATTAGCTCCTCAATTTTCAAATTAAAATCATGATTGTAAAGGGATAATTCATCCACCTTACTTCTCCTTCTTCCTCTCATAATGTTGTCTCTCACATTGTTTGCCACCTTCTCATATATATCCCAAGCCTCTGTTGCAGTTTTGTTGCCCACATATCCACCTGAGGTTATGTTTGCAAATGCTTTATTCATTGGTGATAATCCGTCATAAAAAATTTGAGCCAATAGTGTTAGGGAGAGTTAATGATGAGGCATTGGATGAGTCGTATGTTAAACTATTCCTGTGCCTCATGAAATGCTTCTCCATCTAACTCAATGAAGGTATAAATTTGGTTCCTGAGGTCTATAGTCCTTTGAGGTGATCCCAAGTCCTCAAAGAACCTCCCGAAAGATTGATTAGCCAAGACTTTACTCTATCCTTGAGCGTATAGGGGAAACATTTCATTTTTAGCTCATTGTCCGATAAACCACGTTTAGAGAAGGTTTGGACGGTGATATAAAATACCCTTAAAAATGATAGAGCGTCCTCTGAAGCCATTTTGTGAAAACTAGGTAGCATGTCAAAATGTACCCTTAATAGCTCATAATCCCTTGCAGCCGAACTCAAAATAATGCTTGATTTGATCATTCGAAACATTGGCCTTTGAAAATCTCTCAAAATCTCCCTTGGGGAATGTCCTATCCCACTATGAGGCGGCAGAGCATATCCTCCATCCTTCTTATCACCAATTCCATTCATTTTCAAAATTATGGGATCCGCACCCATTTCAATAGGGACTTCCCTCGACGCACGAATCTCTTCAATTAAGCCCCGAATCATAACCCTATAAAAATATATCAAGTGCTCCTCTTAGTTATGTCCATGTATAATCCTAAAAAAATTTACCTACAAAAATAAAAGCTAACAACAAAGAAAATAGTTAGTAAAACAAACAAGAACTAAATGAAAATAAATACGTCGTTCCCCAGCAACGGTGCCAAAAACTTGCCCGGTGTCTAGCAAGCGAACTAGATTGGTGTAGTTTTACCATGGAAGTATGCCTCCCGGGATCAAATCTCTCGAAAAACGTCATATTTAAATTGATTTGGTGTCGTAAAGAAAAATAGGAAAGCAATAAACATAAACAGGATTTTGGGGGTTTCTTAGATTTTAATAGTGATTACACTTGGTTACTTAATGACTTGAGGTTAATGATGGTGTTCTCGTGTTATCGTCAATTAAGAGTCACTTTCAAGATGCTCAAAATTACGTCCTTAAGACTAGCAAGTGTTCTACTTTTGTGATACACTAAACTAGACAAGGCAATAGTCACTTAGGCACTTCATCGAACACATCAAGGTCATTTGGTATATTTCTATCCAAATAAAGCCCTAACTCTATTTGATATAGCCTTCCTAAACCTAGGCTTTCGCAACTCCAGAATAGGATTACTAGCAACGAATAATTAACAAGCAAATGTAATTAATTGTTCCTAAAGTGAAATCAATTAATTAATATCTCTAAATATCTAATCCTAGACTGTCACTACTAGGTATTTTTTAACATATATTCAAGTAATGATTTATCCCACCCTAAACTTTGGCTTTCGCAATTCTGGCATAGGGTCGCTAATAAAAATCAAACTATAGTTGCCCATTAAACCATTCATTCATTAAGCACCATAAATAGACATTCATTCATTAAGAGATAAATCATTCAAGCATAAAAACCTTAATGTATCATATAAGTAAACTAAGTGTAAAACTCTATTTACATCTAAGAAGACCCAATAAAAACCCTAGCCTAACATGGCTAGGTAAAAGACTAACAAAAGAGAAATAAAATAAACATAAAAGAGGAGGTAAAGAAGAACAAAACCATTGCTCCAAGCCTCTAAATCTCTCTAGCAAAGGGTGGCCAAAAGACCCCTCCAATGACCTAATAAACCCTATTTATAAGCTTCTATTCAGCCCTAGTGAAGTGTCCAAAATGCCCCCAATTAAACCCTCAACTTTAAGGACTTTTTGGACCATTTTGGTGAATCATAAATTATATAATTCAGCTCACAAAACGTGACACAAATTTGTCACAATTGTGGCAGTAAAACTGACCCAAAATTAACTTCACAAAGGTGTAATTTCGCTCAATTCTAAGCCTTTATTTCGTGACAAATTGAGTCACATTCATGACTATTCCGCTACCCTCAATTGTTTGAGAAAATCATTCCCATTTAGGAATGGAGCTGCAATTCATGACTCAAATTGATCACGATCATGACGTGCTTTCTAGTCTAATTTTTGCTCAACAAAATGTGTTACGTTTTCCATATTTCACCCACAATTCGTGACTATCAACTAAGCCATAGGTTGCTTCACAAAGTAAGTCTCACAGATGCTCATCTAGTTCTTTAATTCGTGATCACTAGTAGTCACGTTAGTGATGATTTGGTTGGATGAAATATGATTCATTGTTTGAGTCACATTTAACATAATTAAAGCCCTCATTCATGACTCTTTGTGTCATGAAATTGAACACCGATCAGCCCTCAAAATGCCAAAGAAATGGAGTCAAGTTTGGTCATATTTTCCCTTCCATTCGTGACTAAAATTAGTCAATAACGTGACACATAAGTTGGTCAACTTGATTCCAAACTTTTTTAGCTCCAAAACGTGACAAACTTTTGTCACAACATGACTTTTGGCTGCTACAAAATTGTTTCCAAAATGTGCAAATGACCTGCCATCATTACCATCAATTCTACCTCCAAACTGACACTAAACATCTCCAAAATGTTGACACCATGTTGCTAAATTCAGCAACAAAACAAGCCTAAAACTGACACAGGAAGGCCACCATTTGTTAGATCAAGGGTGATCAACATAGAGTCCCAAACTTAGTTTTAATAATGGAAAACGTTTTAAAATGATAAAGATTGATTTTGCAGGAGAAAATTTGGAATCTGCAGAAATTAACGTGGGTTAATATTGGAGATAACGCACGTTATTCATGTATTGACCAGGTGAAGAATAACGTAAGTTAAGTTGTAGGAAACATACGTTAATTGGATTAACGTACGTTATTTAGGAAAATAAGGCACGTTAACCTTTTGGGCAGCTTTTTCTAAAGTAAGACTTTTTAATTCTACAACGGCTATATTCGATTCCAACGGTCATATACGCTCCTAGAGGCTATAAATAAATGGAAAACTCAGAGGAATTTATCAACACAACTTCAGAAACATTCCAGCAATCTTAGTTTTCCATTCTTGTCATATTTTTCTTGATTCTTGAGTTATTCTTGTAAAGCTTTGTAGAAGCTAATTCTAAGTGTTAGTAAGTTCTTTGGAACTTAGAGGTTACAGAATTGTGATTGTGTGCTGTAAATCTTTTGTGGAAAGATTGTTGTAAAGAGTTCTCACTTAGCTCGAAATTGAATATTAGTGAAATTGTTGAAAATCCTTAGTAGAGGTACTAGGGTAGTGAAGTAGGAAAGTTTAGTTCTGAACCACTCTAAATCGCTGTGTTAGTTGTCTCTTGCTTTTTTTCAAACACCTTCGTTCAATCCAAAATTCCGCACGAAAAGTCGAAAAAGAGGGAATACGATTCAACCACCCTTCTCATATTTCCTACATTATTGTCAAGTTAATTATACATAAAAACAAAAATATTTTGGTCATTCTTATGTGACTCAGATTCGTTTAACATAATAATTAATATTCTAGCTCTATACAAATACTACATGGTCAATTGATCACACATTGAATATTTAAAAGAATTTAAACAATAAAACTTTAATTATAATACTAATGACATGAACACCAAATTAATTACACAAACAATGATACTTTGAAATTATATGATAATATGTAATCAGATCATGAAGCAAAACCTAGAAAAAGGTTTGTGGGTAGCCTAAGTTGATGGGAGAATGAGGTCATTAGGATGAGATTTAGGCTAGAAGATGTGATGCACGCATAATATGAGCATAATTCTCATATTTATTTACGTATTATGCGCGCATATTTTTGAAATTCTCCTTAAAATCTCATTTTTAAGGTGCTTTTATTGAAAATTTCATTTAAGATTTAAAATATGATTTACACGCAGAATAATTCATATCTTTATTAATTATCGGTCAATTTTTATTCGGTTTATAATTTTATACGATAATTAATATTGTTTATGATTTTGGACAGATTTGTATATACGATAAAAGGAGAAATTAAGTCGAAATGGAAAGATTATGAGCCCAAAGCCCAAGTATAAACTCTTGTTGGATAGAAGAATGGATCGCACAAGCCTAAACGAGAAATCCGAGCTGATTGGGCCAGGCACGACCTCGTGCTACCATGTAAAGCATAGGTCGTTGATAAATATCAATTTATGCTTATATTTCATATCTAATTCTATGACATTTATCATATTTTTAGGCTAATAAAGTGTTATTTCTGTTAAATTCCTGTTATTTTGTGTATTCAGGACTTAGAGCATACAAATACAAAATCCAGTTGAAATCGAAGCGAGAAACGTTAAAGAATGCACATAATATAAAGAAAACGGGATGACAAACGATTTTGTAAACTGTTCACCGAACCGTTCTCCTTGAAAGACAATCCAGAATGACCAAACGGTATGGAGTACGGAAATCATAAACCGTTCGCCAAGCTGTTCGATGCTAAAAGAATTCCAGAATAGCCAAAGGGATCTCGAACGGTTTCCAAAACCGTTCGTCAAACCGTTTGTAACTACGAAGGAAACAGAATGACCGAACGGGATGACGAACGGTTTGCACTAAACCGTTCGCCAAACCGTTCGACTCTACTGACTTGATTCTGAAGACCCAAACAGGATAGGAAAAAACCGTTCTCCAACACGTTCGTCGCTCACTGTTTCATTAAAAAAGGCAGCAGACTCAGGGTTTCCTATAAATATAAGCCTTAAAATCCTAAAGTCGAGGTTGAACACTTGGAAGCCGTCACCAGGGGATAGAGAAGAGCATTTTCAGCTGAAGAACACTAAGATTAAGCCAAGAAACATCCACATTTCAGGAGTTTGATCTAGATTCAAGAACATAAACTTTTGTAAGAGATTTGTAAGGTTTATCTTCTTTTTAGATGGATTTCTTCTGCTCTTGTAATTCCTCTTGTTTAAATATGAACTAAACTTCCTTTGATATCTAGATGAGAGGATTCTCACGATGGATTATGTGTTGTGATTGAATTTTATTGTTATTTTAGAGAATTTATTGAGATTTAATCAAATTGATCTATCCTAAAATCTGTCTTCATTTATTGAATTGAGAAATTAGTAAGTGAATTTGGACACATATGATTGAAATGAATTGATTGTATGTTTTAGAGATAAAAATACGAGACTTCTCTACATTAGTGTAATACTAATAGTGGAATGCAAGAAACGATAAAGCTGGATTATGGATTTTAGTTTAAAAGAGATTTTGGCTAATCAACCTAATTTTAGTTGTTAATTTGATCGAGAAATACTTTAACATAGGTTAGGCATTTCTGCAGTCCAATGCTCTATATCGTCAATAATAATTGAATCACACATATATGAAATCGTGGGATGAATCGAATCTAGATATCTATCATTCATTATTGAATTCGTAAAATCATTCTTTATTATTGTAATTTTCTTCTCTTGACGCATCGATTTGTTTAACATTTCATTTAATTTAATTATTTTACAAGTTAAAAATCACAAACCATTTCGTTAGATTAGATAATATATTAAATTGGGAGTAGTAGTAATTAACCAGCCCCGTGGATTCGACATTCGACGCCCCATTTTCTATACTATTATTCGATAGGTGCGCTTGCCTTACGAACATTATTTTAGTATTGCTAAAGGACGTGTCAATACAACCTATATATCTCGTACCAAATACAACTCCTCAACTTATCACAACAAAGTTAAATCATAAAAAGGTCTACACCCAACCACCAAAACACATATCCTTTTACCATTAACCTACCATACATAACACCAATCCACAAAGATCACACAACTCATACAATTAACATATAACCATACAAGATTACATCCATCCATATAATTCATTCAATACCACTCATGTCTTATTCAACGTACAAACCATTCATAAACTCATACAAGAGTCCATATCATCCACGCACAAATTATGCTCATATTATAACCGAACCTATACGCATTCATTTTCCATGTAAATAAATAACATGTGTGCATAATGAATGCAAATGCAATGAAATGCATTGTCCACACATATGTACCCCGGGGTCTAAAAACATCAGGTCTAGCCCGACATTAAATCATCGAGCTCTCGCTCAGCATAAAATCATCGGGACTGGCCTAGCTACGAGCTCTCGCTCGGCATCAAATCACAATTGGGCTAATCCCCCATTTTTCTCACAATCAGACTAATCCCCCATTTTATCACAATCCATCAGGCCTCGCCCGGCATCTAGCTCTCGCTCAGCATAAACATAACACTAAGAGTCAAGCTCTTATGTTCTCAAACATTTGGGCTAATCCCCCATTTTATCGTATGTGAGCCATATGCTCCTTTTTCTCGATGCATGAACATACATATGCTCATACCAACACAATATGATCTGTATGAATGCAACTCCATGCATATCATCTCAATTTCTCTCAAAAACATGTGCACATGAATGTTCCACAAATCAATACATATCACTCATAAACCAACATATTCATACGGCCAACTCATGGCATAATCAACATACAACATTTTGTAACTCAAAAGAGCTCATCATATATCTCAATAGGAACATTCGCAACATACACATGAATGCTCAACACAATTCATTAAAACATTCATAAATGCCAACTGGTGGCTAAAACATTCAAAAGATATCTTATTGCCAACGAGCATTCATAGGTCATTCAA